>JASDQU010311864.1:1211-13569 GCA_032191745.1 Picea mariana | reverse complement strand
GATAAACAGTGATCAAATATCTTTCAGCAGATCAACCAAAACGATGACAATCTAATCAACGAAAGAGGTGTTTTCACACTTGCAGTTGTGAAAACTGGGTCGAAATTGAATTGTAATGATCGCAAAAATGAGACGAATGTCCATTAACACAATGCGACAATGATTTGTCGTGATACGACAAGGGGTGTAGGCAGATTTTTGAGAGCAATCGAAAAAAATGAGTTGGCTGCCAACACTTCCACAAACCTCCCAGCCTTAGACCACGTTGCTCATCACACTCAGCAGTGGGTCACCCCCTAGCTGGGACTAAAATCCACCCAGGGAAAAGGAATCCTAGACCTAGGCTAAGGCTATGGGAAAACGCACTGTGAAACTAGAAGGATTCTCTCCAAGGAGCCTACTTACACCCACTTCTCACAAACTCTCATTCCCCACATGCCTGTCCCACCCCAGGAATATGCACCTTCACTGTTCCACAGTCCATCAGCTTCTCCAATTCCCTTCCAGGGCTTGAGAAACAAGTCAGATCAGGAATTCTCAGAGCTCCATAGATGGTATTGGACTCCCTCTAGGAGAAATCCCTTCCCAGTAAAATCTCTCACCTGGAGAGAGATGCTCACAGGACTGGAAACCTCCTTTTTCAACCACAGGCCTAACAACCCACCTCTTCAATCCACAACCACCAAAATCAGGTAAGGCATGAGGATGACTCAAAAATTTACAAAGGTTCCCAAAGGTGGAAAAGGATCTGGCTGTGTACTTGTTCAGTGCATGCGTGAACTGCACAAGGGATGTCCAGAATGTTGAGGATGAACTCGTGGGAAATTAAATGGCCATACTGGTCAAAATGTTGAGAGCGAGCAAGGAAAATGGTGAGAATGGTCATACTGTAGAATTGTGAGAGAGATGCAATGGTGAGAGTGAAATCCTCAGGAAGGTGACCAGAATGCTTCGTGAACCCCCAAAAAAGGTGGAACTTCCCACATAAATCTGCATGCGTCCTGGGTGACACTTGGCTCTCTAGGACCACGCTCCTCTCCACTTGGAGTTTTTTCCTCTCCTAAAAGGAACTTAGGATAACTGGGTTTATTTTCCCAACTTTAGTACTTTTCAAGAATACATTATAATATTTCCTTGGGTTAATCCCTCAAGCTTAGCCCCTCTTTCCTATCCTCTCAACCCCATTCCTTTCCCTACCCATTGGAGCTTAGTCCCCCATAAATATTTCTTCGTGGTCGATCTACACACAACGATGTATTTTATTAATAATCTGCATAATTACATATACAAAAATCAGGTCCATTGACCTTAGCATCTAGGCTCTACGGCCTAATAAACACATAATCCTACCAACTTATAATTACTTGGCTCACCAGCCTACAAACAACATTACATTTCACATGGGCTCGACCTTGGGGTATTACAATCCCCTCCCCTTATTTTTTCACTGTCCTTAGTGCAACTCATTTACATAATATCAACAAGATTTTCAAAATCTTCAAAAATATGTGGGTACTCTGCCCACATAGCATATTCATTATCCCATGTTGCCTCCTCAGGACCGTCCTAGGTCCACTGAAATTTTACAAGCCCTATGGCTAGATTCTAGAGCTACTTTATTTTTCGATCCAGTATACGCACCAAATGCACCTGAAAAGCGCTTTCCTATTCCACCTGAATTACATTCCAATCAATAACATGATTATCATCAGGTAGATACTTCTTAAGCAATGACACATGAAATACATTATGTATAGACATCCATGCAGAAAATGCAAGATTATATGTTATTGGACCAATCCTCTATAGGATTTCAAATGACCCACAATATCGAGCTGCCAACTTTGAACAATTTCCCAACTTTAGGGAGATTCTATTAGCCTTCACTCTCAGGAATACATGATCCCCTACTTTAAATTCCCTATGAGTTCTGTTCTTATAAGCATAAATTTTATGCTTGTCTTGGGAAGCCTTCAAATTCTAATTAATATTCAACATTTTCTCTTCCATTTCCTTGCGAAACTCTGGCCCAACCATTGCCCTATCATTTGGGTTGTCCCGACTTACTGGGGTGTTTCACTTTCTATCATAAAGTGCTTCAAATAGGCTCATCTTTAGTGATGCTTGATACCCATTGTTGTAGGAAAATTCTACCAAGTGTAAATAATCCTCCCATTTAGATGGTTTTCCCATCACACACATCCTTAGCATGTCCTCTATCACTTGGTTTACCCTCTCTATCTTCCCATCAGACTCAGGATGATAAGGAATGATGAAGTTTATATTTTTTTCCAAACCCTTTAAATAAACCCTTCCAAAACTTTGATGTAAACTTTGGGTCTCTGTCAGACACAATTTTCTTGGGTATGCCATGCAAGCATGCTACTTCCCTCATATAAATATCAACAACATTAGTTTCCTTATGAGTAGTCTTCATAGGAATGAAATGGGAAACTTTAGTAAGCTTGTCCACTACTACCATGATTGCATCATGCTGCTTTCTTGTTTTGGGCAATCTTGTGATGAAATCCATTGTCACCACTTCCCATTTCCACTCAAGAATGGGTAATGGCTTTAGTAACCCAGTTGGGTGTCTATGTTCAACCTTGACCCTTTGACATTCCAAGCATTTAGCTATGCATTCAACAATATCCCTCTTCATGTCGGGCCAATAATATTGGCTCTTGACTGCTGAAAATATTTTCTGATATCTTGGGTGTCCTGCATAAGGCACACTATGCATCTCTTTTAAAATAACACTCCTCAATTCTGGAGAATCTGGTACATAAAATCTGTTTTTGTATAAGAAAATTCCATCAATTCCCAATTCACAATCTTCAGTTTTCTGCTGCATTTTACCTTGCTGCAATTTTGTTACCAATTCCATGTACTACAAATCTGCTTTTGCAACTTAAAAAATTATCCCTTTAAGATCTGTCTGATACATGCTAATGGTTGTATCATGTAGTTCATGCACTCTCCTATTGAGTGCATCAACCACTTTGTTCTCCTTTCCTTTGATGTTCTTGATATCAAAGTCATACTCACAGAGGAATTCCAACCATCTACTCTACCTAGCATTCAAAGTAGGTTGATCAAACAAATATTTCAGACCATTATGGTATGTCCTTAGCTCAAACCTCTTTCCCATGAGGTAGGTCCCCCACTTCTTCAAAGTTTTCACTATGTATGCCAATTCCAAATCATGAGTGGCATAGAGCCTTTCATGCTCTTTCAATTTTATGGACTTGAAACATATCACAAACCCATTCTGGCTAAGGACTCCAACAAGTCCTTCTTTGCACGCATCTGTGCAAACCATGAAATCTTCATTTGGATCTGCGATCTTCAGAATTGGAGAATTAGTTAACAACTTCTTCAATTGCTATAAACTCTTTTCATGTTCTTTTTTCCAATGAAACTTCTTCCCCTTCCTTTGCAAGGAAATGATGAAGTGAGCTATGCTCGAAAGCCTTGCAATGAACCTTCTATAGTAGCTAGCTAGACCCATGAAAGATCTGACTTTTTTCACATTCTTAGGTGTTGTCCACCCTTTAATGGATTCTATCTTTTCCGGGTCCACTGCTATCCCATCCTTTGAAATGATATGCCCCAAGTAGTGAATTTTGTTTTGATAAAATGAGCACTTGATCAATTTGGCATAAAGCTGGTGTTCTCTTAGCACTTGCAACACCATCCTCAAATGATGTTCATGCTCTTATTCCAACTTGGAATATACAAGAATTTCATCCAAAAAGACAATGACAAACTTGTCTAAATATTCCCGGAAAACACCATTCATTAAGCACATAAAAACAATGGGTGCATTTGATAACCCAAATGGAACCACTGTGAACTCATAATGACCATACCTTGTCTTGAAGGTGGTCTTGCCGATATATTCCTCTTTAATCCTTTCCTGATGATATCTTGACCTGAGATCTATCTTTGAAAATATGTTTGTGTCCTTAAACTGATCAAAGAGATCATTGATCCTTGACAAAGGATACTTGTTCTTTATAGTCACTTTGTTCATCTGTCTGAAATCGATGCACAATCTCAATGTCCCATATTTCTTTTTAACGAACAAGACTGGGGCACCCCAAGGTGACACACTTGGGCATATGTACCCCTTCTTTAGAAGTTCTTCAAGATGCATTTGAAACTCTTTTAGCTCTGGTGTACTCATTTTGTAAGGAGTCTTTGACACTGGAGATGCTCCAGGCATTAAATTTATAGAGAAATCAATATCTCTCTTTGGGGGTAGTCATGGTACCTCCTTGAACACATCTTCAAAATCTTCCAGGACTACATGATCTTCCAAATTTTGCACCTTATCCTTAGATGCTTCCTCCATATGGGTTGCAAATATTTGAAAACCCTTCCTATAACACTTCTTCAACTGCATTGTTGTGATTTCCTAGATAGTAACTGACCTAGGAATTTCTTGGATTGTCTTTTGATTTCCTTCCTCATCTAAGCAAGTGAATGCCTTGTTATGGCAGTGTAATATGGCATTGTGTTGATCTAACCAATCCATACCAATTAGGAAATCATATGATCCCAACTACAATATGTTCAAATCTTCATTGGTACATAGTCCATTCATGCCCACTGGACATAATTTAACCAACTCAACAACTTTCCTCTTGGCTCCTGTAGCTAGCTTGCCTAGCCAAGATTTTTCATGCTTTCTTCTTGGCAAAAGAAATATTTCCACTATCTTAAGGTCTATATAACTATGAATAGCTCTTGAATCAATTAAAATAGTAATGGTTTGGTTGTTGATCATACCTTCCACTTCAATCATATGTGATTGATACTCTGCTTGCTTGTTTTCCAATGCTACATAGATCCTTGGTATATTTATGCCCAAGTCCCCCACTATTTTATCTCGCTGAACATTGTGAACAACTCTCACTTTGTAACTTTTGTGAGGACAATCTCTATACTTGTGGTCTCCTTTACAACCCCAACATTGAATGGGTGCATCCCTTGACCTTTTCCCTCCTACCTTAGCCATTCTATGCTCTCTAAAAGATGGATGTCCTTGAGGAATGTTTCTGAAAAATGGAGGCTTGTTTCCCTTCTTCCTCTGTTCCTTCTTGAACTTCTTCTTGTCCTCCCAAGCCTTCTAGAAAGTAGGCTTTCCTGTTTGCTGATCATATAAGCATTTTTATCTCCTTATAGTTTCTTCCAGATTCTTGGGATCATCTTATTGGATTTTATCATTGATGAAAGATGGCATCCCACTCAGGTACCTCTGAATATTCATTGTCTAATCATCGATGGAGACATACTTCAAGAGCTCTAATAATCTCCTTTCATATTCATCAATAGCCATGCTGCTCAGTTTAAGTTCAAAGAACTCTTTCATCTTTTTGTCATAATACCTCTTGGTAAGGTATTTCTTCTCAAAATTCCTCTTGAAATCCTTCTAAGTCATATTTTTCTCGCTGAGGTGTTTTACTTGCACCAACTGATCCCACCACATGGATGCTTTTCCTTAAGTTGGTAGATGGAAATTCTTCCTTCTACATGAGAAGAATAATTATGCAATTGAAAATACTTTCTTATGCCCAACAACCATGTCTCTACATCTTCATCCTTCTTGTGCTCACCATCAAATGTAGGAGGTTTGATTTTGTTCATTTCCCCTCATATCTCACCCACCCCAGACCTCTTATGCTTCCTAACAGGGGATGGACTTGAGTTGATGTGTGCTCTCTTATTGGAATGCCTCGGGGAGTGTTGGTGATGTCTGCTATCACTTTTTGTTCTTTTGTGACTTCATGATTTTCTTGAGCTACTCTCCTTATCCAATTTATTTTCTATTCTTTCCAGGATTTGCATCAACTTTATGTTGAATTCTCCCTATTTCTCCCTAGCCTTCATGAGTTTTTTATTACCTTCTCGGTGAGTCTGGACATATTTCTTCAAATTTTCAATGATTTTCATCATGTTCCCTTATTTATCTATCTATTCTCCATGCCCATTGGAGTTTGATCCTTCAACCCCCAAATGGACATCCATTCCTCTAACTTCATTTTCTAAACTATAGGAACTCTGTGACTTCCCCATTCTCTACACTATGCAACAATTTGGTTTGGTTCTAGCAATCGTTTATTCTTCAAAATGTGCAGTCAATCGAATTTTTGTCAGGCTAATAGAATTTAAAAATTTTCCAGAATAAACCAATATGATTCAACAAAACAATATAAGATTCCATTTTCTGCGGGTCTTGGTTGGTGAAGAACCCCTCGGGATTCTATCTCTAAGCCCAGTTTTGTTCTGCAACAAATTTCGGGCGCTTATCTGGAGCCTTGAAACTTCGGGCTCCGGGGCTTTGGAGGGTTTTTGTTTTCCGCGCATCACAAAAATTATAGAACAAAGAACTGTCAAATGCACAGAGAATGGTGGATCTACAGTCCACCTTCCTTGCACATATCTACTATGGATAGGATCTTCAGGGACTCTTACTTTGACGGATTTCAAATCACATCATAAGAAATCTCTCAGAGTGACGGATTGGTGAACTCACGAAGTAGGGTGGATCAATGGTCCACGTCTCCCAGCATCCAACATTTGATACTCGCTATGGAAATCCATGCTTCGGGGCTCTGGAACTTCGGAGGATTTCACCTTTGCACATCCCAAAACTTCTGAACCGTGAGTCTCTGCATACTTCCACGTCATCCCGGTGACATCATCTAGTCATTTTACTTTGACGTCATGTAACTTCAAGGGATTCTTCCTCCCATTCCATCATGATCCAATTCTTCCAGAGTGTCAAGTCTCCGGACTTCACGATATGGCACCACACATCCACTGGGGCCCATAGTTTTTATGCTTAAAATAATAAATACTGAAAAATGTCACATCGAACTTTATACTTTTCAAATTGTAGGGACATGGGTCAACGGTTTTGGAGTAAATCCTCGATCGTTCTGCAATTTTCCCCACGCTGACACGTACCCCTTCTGGGAAACCATGGTTTGGATTGCGGGACCACCCAATAGAATTATATTTCGCACAACTTCAATCTCCGCAATGCCTCTCGACCATTTATCTTGATATATATTGGTCAAAGTTAATGCAGGCCCGATCCATCTAAATTCTACACCAAGTTTAATTACCTTGTGCCACCTCTTGGAGTGCCATGTGGTAGGACACATGAAGCCAACATGTGTTCCAATCAGGCGGGTGACATATGTCACATTCTAACGTCATTTCTATCTTACAAAGGTTCTTAATTCATTGACACATGGCACACATCCCATGTGTCCACATCATCCCTAGTTACGTCAACAAGCCACGTCACTTTGGGACTTCAGTTTTTAGTAGATTTCACCTTAGCATACTCTATTTATCCCGAACGTCGAACTCTTGAAATTTCTTACCTTCCTCTCTTGGCTTATCTCTACGATAAACAATTCCCCCCCTAATCTATGGTGTAGATCCTCTTCGAGACTTCGAAACTTCGGGATTCGATCATTTCTTCTCTATCACACATAAACTTCACTGAAGTCATGAATTCCTAAGTAATTAGGGGTTAATCCTCATGCACCTTTCTCTAGATCTGACGGTTGTGAAGGATCCTCCTTCTCCCGAAAAAATCCCACAGTCCAACTTCAAACCTTGTGGTTCCAAACCTATGGTTACTATAGTCTCTTTTCTATGCTATATTTCTTGAACTGTTATACCTCCTGAGCTTCCAAACAAGACCAAGGTGTTCTCTTGGCAATCTAGAATGCTCTGAAATTCAAATTTTGTCCTTCTCAACAACAAGTTTCTTTGAGATTTTGATTCCATAACCACTTATATGGCCTAATTTAGGCTCAATGTCTAAAACTGGGCTCTGAACTTCAATTTTGTCCATTTCGACAACAATTTCCTTATGAAACCTTTGCTTCAACTTCCACTAACATGGACCATCTAGGCTCAGTGTTGAAACAATGGCTCTGATACCATTTTTTAATGTCCCCAACCACCAACAGACTGGGCAACACCACTACACGACGTCTCTCTTAGCTCTGATAACGTTTTGTAACTTTATATGCATTCATATCTAACGCAAATTAATAGTTAAAAAATTATGTTCATGCCACTTATTCATGCAGAAATAAAATTAAAACATTCTGACACTATATGCATAAAGACGACATATTCTAACCATACACATATTAATGCAGAATTAACGGTAAACCTACACATACAACATATATGATATATCTAGGCATTACTCATCAAGTTATAAAACATGTACAATTACACCACATACAATCAACAAAGATTTGGTACTTATCTTTCAATAGATGACCACCAACTGTGCGTAGACCTTCCACGAACCTCCCAGCCTTAGACCACGATGCTCATCATGCTCAATAGTGGATCACCCCCGAGTTGGAACTAAACTCCCCAACCACCAACCGGTTGGGAAATGCCACTACAGGACATCTCTCTTATCTCTGATACCATTTTGTAACTTTATATGCATGCATAATTAACGCAAATTAACAGTTACAACATTTTGTTCACCACTTATTCATGTGGAAATAACATTAAAACATTTTGACACTATATGCATATAGACGACATATTCTAACCATACAAAAATTAATGTGGAATTGACAGTAAGCCTACACATACAACATATATGATATATCTAGGCATTACTCATCATGTTATAAAACATGTACAATTACACCACATATAACCAATAGAGATTTGGTACTTATCTTTCAATATATGACCACCAACTGCGTGTAGACATTTCACGAACCTCCCAGCCTTAGACCACGCTTCTCATCATGCTCAGTAGTGGGTCACCCCCGAGCTAGGACTAAAATCCACCCAGGGAAAAGGAATCCTAGACCTAGGTAGAGGCTATGGGAAACTACGCTGTGGAACTAGACAGATTCTCTCCAAGGAGCCTACTTGTGCCCACTACTCATGGACTCTCATTCCCCACATGCCCATCCCACCTCGAGAATATGCACCTTCACTGTTCCAGAGTCCATCAACTTCTCAACTTCCCTTCTAGGGATTCAACAACAGGTCGGATCAGGAATTCTCAGAGCTCTGTAGCTGGTACTGGACTCCCTCCAGGATAAATCACTTCCCATCAAACTCTCTCACCTTGAGAGAGTTTCTCACATGCATGGAAACCTTCTTATTCAAACACAGGCCTGACAACTCACCTCTTCAATCCACAACCACCAAAATCAGGTAAGGCACAGGGATGACTCAACAATTTACAGAGATTCACAAAGGAGGAAAAGACTCTAGCTATGTACTTGTTTAGTGCATGCGTGAACTGCACAAGGGATGGCCAACATGCTGAGGATGAACTCATGGGAAAATAAATGGCCAGACTAGTCAGAATGTTGAGAGAGAGCAAGGAAAATGGTGAGAATGGTCAGCGTGCATAATCATGAGAGAGCTGCAATGGTGAGAGAGAACTCCTCAGGAAGGTGGAAAGAATGTTTTGTGAACCCCCAACAAGGTGGAACTTCCCACATAAATTTTCATGCGTCCTGGGTGACACTTGGTTCTCCAGGAGCACGTTCCTCTCCACTTGGAGTTTGTTCCTCTCCTCAAAGGAACTTAGGCTAATTGGGTTTGTTTTCCCAACTTTAGTACTTTTTAGGAATACATTATAATATTTCCTTGGGTTAATCCCTCAATCTTATCCCCTCTTTCCTATCCTCTCAGCTCCATTCCTTTCCCTACCCAGTGGATCTTAGTCCCCCATAACTCTTTCTTTCTACATGCAGTGATGTATTTTATTAATAATATGCATAATTACATATACAAAAAGCAGGCCCAATGACCTTAGTATCTGGGATCTTCGGCCTAATAAACACATAATCCTACCGGCTCATAATTACTTGGCTCACCAGCCTACAAATGATATTACATTTCATAGGGGCTCGAACTTGGGGTATTACACTCAAGAGGGAAGCACAAGGTGTGCGCCAAGGTTTAAGTCCTTTGAGTGGAAAAATATCAAGGAGGGATAGCGAGAGTAAGTCATCAATAGGAAGAATCCATTTTGTTTCTTGGTCGAGTGGAACATATTTGTTTGGGAGATATCAAAATCCCTCGCATTCGTTGGATGAAATAGAAGAGAACGACTGTTAAAACCCCAAGTCATTCAGACTTCGTTTCTTCAACATATTTTAAGTTGTTGTTGTAAGCGAGGAAAAATCCCTAAAGCTCCAAAGTCCTGGAGTGAATCTACATTGTAGATCACTAGGAGAGTGCGAGCTATTGGATCCCTAAGTGGTTCGACGATTTGACACTCTGGGAGAAATTGGTTTTTTGAGCGCAGAGTAGAGAATTCCTCGAAGTATCGAATTCCAGAGTAAATCATGACCGTCAATTGTTGGGTACACGTGGACCATAGATTTAAGAGTGTTCATAATTCGGCTATCCAGGAGATTAGAGTGTTGTTTTGGTGTGAAAATTCTTGAAGCCCTAGAGCTAGAGTAAATCTAGACTGTGGATCTAGAACAGAGTGTGGATCATTGATCTCTGAATTCTTCGGGAGTTCGGAAGTTCAAAAATTTGGGAGAAGTTGTTGGTTTAGGTTGGAAAAATATCGAAGCCTGTAGTCCGGAGTGAACACGAACCATTGATCCGAGGTAAACATAAACCATTAGATTTTTGGATTTTGTTCCTTCATGAATTCAATGGTATTGTGTGTTGGAGTCACAAAAATTCTCAAAGCCCGAAGCCCCAGAGTTTCTTTTAGCCATAGATTATGGCAAGGAGTGTGGACTGTTGATACCTAAACTCTTCGAGAGTTCTCCAGTTTGTCTATTCAGGAGAACTGGAGTGTTGTGTGGATAAATCCTCCAAATCTTGAAGTTCTAGAATTTCGAAGTTACTACTTTCTAAATTTTAAGCCCAGGGTTTTCGGCTCGAATTCACATGCACGAGTACCCTGGAGCAAGAGGACCCTCACAAATATAAAATTTTTCACAGTGAGAAAATAAAATGCCTTTGGTAAGAATTCTAAGGGTTCTGTGAGGACCTGAGAGCCACTTCGACTCTTTTGTAATTTTATCCTAAACCAGGAGGTCACGTGAGCCCCCTAGGAAGGGGGGGGGGGGGTTCATCAACTTGTAATGTAGCACTTATCAAACTTGATAAGTGAAATTTGGAAACTTATCAATTTAATCAATCAAACTTGGAACTTGCTGTCTTATCTCCAAGAATGAGTGTTGTTTATTTTCTTCCGAGTCTCCTTCATTCAAGATGACAAGTATTCTCTCCAACATGTCCCATTTACTAAGACAATATGATTTCTTGAAAAAAATATGAGTTAGAGAATATAATGAAAATAAACTCTAAAACCTCAACCTTAATCAATCTAATATTTTGACTAAATTCATCTTAGAAGTTTAATTTTGATGAGAGGTTAGTATAATAATCATAACTTTAATAGATCAAAATACAACTATATGTTCATAATATCATAACAATGCCATAACAACTAGAGGCATATCAAAACAATCAAACCTGGAGTGTGTTGTTCCTATGAATGTGATGGATTTGAGATCCCTTTGGATGTATGATTGTTTCTTGGAAAAAACATCCCCTCTCCTGCAAACACCCTCAAGATAGTGATACAATTTAAACATATACAAGTACATACCTTCGGTAGCACCAGAAAACAACGGAAAGCAGTGACACCATCCAGAAGTAGCAATAAGCAATGCCAAACCCTAAAACTTCAAAGTTCTCCAACTTTCAATCTAAAGGTAACTGGAGATGCGCTAGGGTAGGGTGCACATGTTTGTGAAGGAATTAGGTGAACCATCCTAGATGAGGTGCTCAACGAGCTTGGAAAAATATTAAATAAACTATGCAGTGACATGGTACTACGGTAAGGTATTCCAACAAACTACTGCGGTAAGGTAAATATCATGAACTTCCTTCCAATGATTAGACTGTCTGAAGGAAAGAGACTCTGATTCCATGTTGAAATTTTCCTAAAACTAGTTAGGGTTAGATTTACCATAGCAATTTAACTAATTTTACGTGCTCATTTTTCCATAGACGATGCTACATCATCGTCTCCCAACCATATGCACGTATATGTGCCACCCCCGAGCACAACACACATAGGTATATCCTGGGAAACCCTCTTGGGGAATAAAACCAAACAAAACTTCTTTAGTATAGATTCATCAACCAAGTACAATGTTAGTACAATTCTCTCTCAAAGAGAAATATCTCAGATAACCCTTCTACTCAAAGGGAGAACCTGCTACTAGACTCGCACCTTGTCACCAGAGGATACACCAAGTATTATACCAATACATACACCAAGAGATACACCAAGGAACAA
>JASDQU010311859.1:2175-13569 GCA_032191745.1 Picea mariana | reverse complement strand
TTTGATTGTAATTAGGCAATTACAGTTACGAATTTACTTGCAAATTATTTGAAACATAACGAATGAGAACTGTGATTGGATTCAATGGATACAGTGATGTGTGAAATCGCAAATACTTTCTATATTGGCATTAATCTCATGCTTACTGATAATGACTGTTTGTATCCAACACGATTTGGTTTGTTATTGATGGAATTCGTGGAACATTCTGGTTGTGATTAGATTCGATTTTGTGGAAAATTGAAGAAACAGGGTATTCCTATTTTGTATCGATTTGCATCTCTACTCTGTCCCGATCATGTGATATTTGGTTTTATTTGATTTAATCTATAGTAATATATTGGTTATTGCTAATTGATTAGGTTTGATTTGATTTGATTTATATCTGGTCATTTTACTATTCTAGACCAGCTAGAGAATCAAACGATTCTGTAGTTAAGTCTATAGATTCCATTTTGTTATTATTTTCTTAATAAGACAATCTTTTAACTTGATTCTAGTGTCTATTGCAGGGCAATACGAATTTTCAATGGATAATATGGGCAGTTAGGGGATGATCTACAGATTTTACTTACATTTAGTTATTTAGTTTAGAGAGTTTTGGGATTATTCCCAGATTGTGTAAAACTGTTTACTATTATTCACAAGGGTGTTTCACCTTGTGAACAACTTATTTAAACCTATGGTTTTGTAATAAGAAACAATCCTCAGTTGGGGAGAACAAGGATATGGAGTTCTGACTCAAACTGGAGTAGAATTGGTGTTTTGTTGTGGCTTTCCGCTTTTCAATATATCAACACTCTGTTCTATGTTTTGTATATCAACTTGTTTATGGTTTGGTATTGCGTTAGCTATCTGAATCACATGCAAATGATATAATCTTATTTCTTTATCTATATCTTGTTCCTTCCTAAATCGATAAAGGACATAACAATTCTCAATTCATTTTAGTGAATGATAGCGTTGTCTTCTTCATAATTTGAATTGTCATATATAAGCTTGCTGTATAATAGGTTTCCCCTTTTGCAGAAGTTTATAATCAGAAAAATGTTATGATAATATTTTATGTCTTGTTTGTCCTGCAACAATACTTCAGGAAGCATTATAGTTGATCGTTTCCGAGAATCTTAAGGGCCTAACTGGTGTGAGTTTCCCTCCTCCAATTAGCTTAGAAGTCATCTCGCACAGGACAAACTTGGAGCGTATCCAGGTTAATTAGTTAGAAGTTTCTTTCAATTAATTAGTAGTTTAGTTAGATTTATATTAGATTTCAGTTAGCTTTCTTTCTGTTTTATAAATACAAAAAGAAAAAAAATAGATCCTTGGCTGTCTTAGGGCAGCGAACACATTGGTTTCACAGGTTTTAATCAAATCTGTAATCTGTCCATATTGTATATTTGTAAACAAAGAATTATTTTAGCTGATAATTAAGTAGTTGATTTGAGTTATTATGACCATAGTTAGTGTTGTGTACATATAAGTAGTTAGTAATTTATAGTTAGATTAGTTAGTTTGCTTTAGTTAGTTTTTATTAGTTTCTAGTTTCCTTAGTTTAGATTATATAGCTCGGATCACTTTCTCTTCGGTTTCCTTACGAGACCTTAGAGCGGCCAACGGAGCCGTTAAACTCGTCAGGGTGGTTCATTCCAAACGTCTTGGGTTATTTAGACAACCCCGGACCGGTTCCACTCTTCCAGTTGACGGATGGACTGTTTCGCCCGTCAACAGTCCCTTAGAGACTGATTGATTTGAAAGCTCAGAAGAGTTCGCACAAGGAGCGTGAAAGAGTGGACTTATTCCAAGTCCCAAAGCTCAGGAGGGACAACGTCTTTAGAATACAGATGAGACCAAAGTCATCGGCTCGTAGGAGAAGAATCAAAGGCCACTTGTTACACATTATTTTCATCATCCCTATGACCATTAATGATGTAAACCTCTCTGTTGCCTTCAAAGGGGTTAGTGGCCTGAATTCCTAAAGAAAGAAGGGAGAAGAACTTTCCCTGAGAGAATAAGTTGTATTTTCCTTTGTAAAAACCCTATTAAGGAGGATTTCCATAGGCTTCTTTATATGTAGGGTGTGGAAATGCCTGATTTTGGCACCTTTCTCTATATCTAGGTTGCGTATTTTCTGCAGGTTTCTCTATAGCTAGGGTGTGGAAATTCCTGTACGTGGAAAAAAAGAGCATCTTCTCAATGCTTCTAGAAGGAGAAGCTTCTATGGTGAGATGGCCTTCGAATGGTTTGGATCTTACTCTCTTTCATGATTTAGTGGGATCATAGTAACCTCCTCACCTTATCCTCTTCATCTTATAAAAGGAGAGGAGATCTCATGGAGAAAGTTAGTTTGGCTTGGGATTAAGCTTTTGGGATTGGAAATTTGGCTTGATATTGTTAGCTTGTTTTGAGTGGATTTGATATTTTCTTTGTCAAGATAGATTGTGAGTAGCTATAAGATTTATGGTCTTAGAATCCTTGGAGAAAGAAGTGTGTGGGAAGCAAGGAACCATTGCAAGGAACTTGACAACATCAAGGCATCCGATTGTATATTTCTTCCACATTATTTAATACATATATACTTTTCTTTCCTATATGAATGTTATTTGTTCATATTGTATGATTCCTTGATCACGTACATAATTTCATATCAAATAGACTCTATTATTCTTGTCTTCATTGGCTTGTGTTTATTTGCAGATATTTATCCATAAGCCTCGCGACAGAGCTTGGATTGCATTGGCGAAGTCGGATCTTTGATATTTAAAAGGTATGTTCTAGATCCATTTCTCATTTGATAATTGAAATCTTAGGAAAGAGGAGTGTATTGTCTTGTTTTTTCCTAGTTTCGTAGTGAAGCTAGGGGGATTGATTTGTGTCTGCACTTAACAATTAACTCAATAAAAAAATTGGCAACTCCACTGGGGAACAAATTGTTTTCCTAGTTTGTCTTGCTTTCTTTCTTTGATTGCTTGGTTCCTGTTTCTGAGTCTGTGGGGGATCCATCCAGACTCTCTGGATCTGAAATTTCTTTTAGACTCTTTTCCCTTTTTCCAATTTTGTTTTGTTTACAGGCATTTCCACACTATATCCCATATGCAGCCTATAGAAACCTTAGATCGCTGCACCCTGACTGTTTAGACCAGTGCAGAATCTCTGCACCCTACCCATATCTAGCCTACAGAAACTTCAAATCGCCGCAATATACCTTATGTTGGGTTGTGTTGTCTTCTATAGAGTTTTTTGGTTTTAGTCTTTTTGTCTTCTGTCACCCAGTTTTGCTTTGATCACCTGGGATAAACTTTTGGAGCCTATATTTGATTGTTTATAGTCTTCTTGACAGTCTTTGAGATGCTTTTATCCATTCTTTGCTTGGTTTTTGCTTTTTTTTCTTTCGAAAGATTTGGTCTCTTGCTTTGAGTGTCTTTTGAGTTACAAAGCTTTGTTTTTATTTATAATTGTTTAGTGAAAAGAACACTTATTTTTTCTGAATAACTTGTGCTAAAAGAGAAACTTTGTTTAGGTGTTTGTTTTGAAGTGGTTTGCTATTTCTTTTAGCTATCTTTGAAACAAAAAATTTCAATTTCTTGCTTTATATTAGATTGGGGTCATCTTTGGATTTGAAGTAGCGAAATTGCATGATTTTTGGCATTTTTGATCTCGAATTCTAAAAAAACATTCCCCCTTGTGGCCGGGGGGAGGGGGGGCAAGAATCGTGTATTGGTGTATAGTCGCTTTTTCTCATTTCTTGAAAATCTTGATATTGATGAGTTTAATAAAATTTTGGGACATTGTGCATATGGGAATGATAAACATTTTCTCCTTCTTGTAATATAGCTTTCATCGAAGTGAAATATTTGAATTCTCATTTCTTTGCATTGTTTAGAGTCAGTCAAAACATCATTTAGTCCATGCGATTTTCCTCTTGGGTAACAACAGACTTAAAATAAAGTGCTAAACTAAAATTGATTAGACATTTTTTTATATTTTCTGGTAGCAAACCTACATTAGATTAGTTGTATGGCTTTGGAATAGGTGTGAAAGATAACTTTCCAAAGCTGCAAACAAACATAGAATCTTGAGTTAGGGAGCGGTAAATCCACTTATTACATTTTATCCTAGGAAGCCCTTCTCACACAAGGGTCAAACCTGAGGTCGCATTGAGACTGGCAGAGTTACTCACCCTGCTTTGTTGGTCTTGGTGTAAATATTGCATGTATTATGGGGGTCACTTGAAAGATACCCACAATGATGAGTGGAAGCCTTTCGAGTTGATTTTAGGCTAGATACCCTACCTCTGCATGTGGATCAGACTGTCGACTGTTTCCCCAGGGATCACTGTAGTAGTTGGTAACCTTAGTGGCCTTTCTCTTTAGGGTCTTTACATGAGGTGAATATGGAGGGGCAAGCCTTCACGGTACCTGGAATCGACATTGGCCAAACTCACTTGAGCTCCTTGGAGGGTATACCCATGATTATGTGTGGAATCTTGCACCAGGGTCTAAGTCCATTAAGAAGGACGTCAACGTAACTTTTCCACCCACCCTATCTCAACCCCTTCTTTCATTGTTCCCGTGACATTGGATTTCTTCACCAACTTGTGCATTCATTGGGAGAAGGTTTTGTTTGCTTGCTTTCTTACTAGATTTTTAACGTGTGTTGTTTGTTTTCCCTAGCGAACTCTAGATTGGATCTTTATTTTTTTTTTATGGCATCAGTTCCTGTAATGACCAATGAAGGAGCCCCTTTTCCAGGGGAACCTTTTATTTTTCCTTCTTGCGAAAACATTGTTCCTCCTCACATCGTTACTTTGAGCCTTCCAGGTCTCACAATTGGATTACTAGTATGGTTGTTTTCCACTCAGGTAATACCAAATGCAGTTAGTGCTTTAGTTGTAAGAACTTGCCCCCAAGAACATCAACCTGATGTTGATCCTTTGCCTTCTTCACCAATAAGATATTCTTCACCTTCTTCAATTGCAAGTTCTTCTTCCATTTCATCTTCTTCATCGAGTGAAATCTATGAAGCTCGTAACTCGATGGATAAGAGGAAGAAGAAAATGAAGACTAAGAAGAAGAAAAATAAACAAGGGTCTAAGATTCCAACCACTTCCAGACATGTTGGAAAGAAACCAGTTACTGTTAATCGTGTTGGGAGTGTTGATGCCAAGATCACCCAAACAACCCGTAAGCCCAAGTACCCTTTCAGGCTTTGTAAGGGTATCCATATTCTTAAGGATTTCCATGGTCTATCCAATGTTATAGAATCATGGTCTACACACCCTCGCCAACCCATGTCGTCATCCTATGAGAAACATGTTAATGACCTCCCGTCAACTAGTCACAATGTCGTTGGGAAGAAGAAAAGTAGAGCCAGGTTCCCATGTATGTTATGCAAAGGGAGTCATCTAACTCACCTTTTCCCTCGTATGGATGAAGCCTCGAAATTCCTGGAAGACATGACTGTTTCCTAGCCTCAACTTCCAGCTACTTATCGCAAGCTTACACTCGACCCACTTGTAGTTGATGGAATGATCAATTTGTTCCCTTCATCGGTCAGTCCGGTTGATCATGTAGTCAATTTGGTCATGTCCTTATTTGAACCAGTTGACAAAGTGGTCGATTCGATCCCATCCTCAGTCAATCCCACTCTCCCATTATGTAAAGCCCCTCTACAGGATGCTAAGCAATTAATCATTTATTAAATACATACACAATAACAACTTCGTTTTAGCATAATTTCATTAATTTTCATTTACACAATTCTTCTACATTTTCTCAATGATAAATCTAGATAAAGTGATGAAATAAGTAATATGATAACTCTATGATTTATAACTTAAAAAAAAAATATATACAAATATCGATAACCAAATACCATCAAAAAATACCTCCACCTTAGCTTGTCGAAGCTCATCGGTTGTAATGTAGTCCTAGGTGCTTCCAAGCATTCTTTTCCTGCTTTCCTAGAGTGAAACAACAGAATCCTCCCTACCAACTAGGAGCCTAGCCGACTTCCTAGCTCCAAAAAACCTTTCGGTTTCTTGTCCCTCCGTGCCCGTGACTCTAAGAACAACAACGCACAATGCTCAAGAAAACCATCATAAGAAATATATCTTCCAAAGATTTCACAACCTCTCATCATGCTCAAACCTCCCAATCCCCCTTTCCTCACCACTTCTCCTCCCTGTTTATCAAGTTTCCATACACCCTTCCCCAAGTCTCCTCAACTACCCTCATTATTATCCATCAACCTCCCTTATCTAGATATTTTGGGAAAATATTAAAATAAAACTAAATATAAATGACTTGCATTAAACAATAATAAATAAAATGAAAAGTCTTTCTTCTCATGCTATCTAATAAATGTTATTTGATAATTTCCCCCAAAATGTACATAACACTCCACTATGATCATTTAATTCATCATACCCACCATCTATCAAAGTCAAGAAGGTATTTAATGTTTCTAGATATTTTGTATGCAATATAATTTACATATTCAATAAACATTCAATTAAATAGTTAATAATTTACTTTAATAATTAATAAATTAATTACTTATACTATTGTACATGGGTAGGGTATGTGTGCATAGTTAGTGGATACATATCTCATGTATGTACTAACGATAGACAATCATTTCCTCTAGTGCATAGTTCCTATATGATCACCAAGAAATGTAGGACAACAGATAAACTAATGCATCATTTAATAATCTTAATGAACTAAATTACACCAATTCATCAATAACTCATTGTCATACTTAAAATATCAATAGGAAATCAAATAGGGTTTTAAACATGGTAGGAACCAAGTGAGTAAACAATAGTGGCATCTATAATCCCCAATCAGTATTCTCAACTAACATCGAAGCATCCTTCCTTCTCAATCTACTTCCATCTTCCATCCTATCCTTTCCTTTGTTGGACTAAGCTGGAGCGTCAACTATATTGACCTAACTCCAGATAGAACCCGTAAGCGAAAGTGTCATACATCTCGACCAAAATTCCCCAATAGGCAACTAGCAGTCGTCATCACATGTCTAGGGGAGCATGACTTCACACAACCTTCCCATGACTCTAGGTTTCGGAGGATAAACAGTGGGAAATACCTCCACCCCTCCTTATAGAACTAGGGTCAACACCCTACATCACGCCCTATTGTGAAACTATTGTTCTTAGAGTCACGCCATCAAACAACCACTCTAGGAAAGTCATGTGTCCTGTCAAAACCACACTTACCACAGATCATAGAAATATTTGAAACCATAAATTAAATCATAAGTACAAATTATAACATACACTATCTTCTTGATGTCTACAACATCCATGTTACCTCATCATTGTAGTCATTTGGATATCACATAGCTAATCAACCTGTAGGTTAGTTCACCAATAACTCATATCTATGTATATACATCATAATTTCATATAAGAATCCATTTCTGTATTGGCATTGAATTAAGAAATCTATGTTTATTTTTATCATGGCTTTCCTCTATTATGCATCCACAACATAACTTTGAGTCGATATCGATGTACCTAAATTCCATATCTTTATTTACATTTTTAAACAAATCAAAGAGTTATCATCATCATGAGCATATAACAATGAAAATAATAGTATGCAAAACATAAATAGGTCAAGATGTACACTTGTCACATGTCTATATTAACATTGTTGAGTCCAAATAGTTGTTTAAGAAATGAATTACTAAGATGAGAAAAATCAAAGTTCTAACTACCTAAAGCCAAAATATGGGGTGTTACATGTTATAGAGTGCAACCAAAGTGGTCAATCTGATCCCATCCTTGGTCGATCCCACTCTCTTGTTAGAGAGTGTAACCCAAGTGGTCGATCTGATCCCATCCTTGGTCAATACCACTCTCCCGTTAGAGAGTGAAATCCAATCGATCGATCCCTTTCCACCCTTCGACCCCATTCTCCCCTTGTTGAATGAAACCCAAGTGGTCGATCTAGTCTCGTCATCGGTCGATCCTACTCTCCCACTAGAGAGTAAACCCGATGCTGCCCACATTTTTCTCATTGATACATAATCTATCGTGCTAAGGGGATTTCCTCCTTCTCCCGTAGAACCCCCTCCAAGTAATGAGACCATCCTTTTTAAATGGGGTATGCTAGCTAGAACTTGTCTTCCCTCTCACATTCCTTTCAAGATTACAATACAAGTTTGTGGTTGGGACATTCCTCAGACGTTGATAGATGAAATTTCGCCCATTAGTATTTTGTCCTCTCTTTCTTGGAAAGCTTTCGGTTATCCTCAACTTGTGTCGGTTACCCAAACTTTGTTCGGTTTTAACAAAAGAACCAGTCACCCTTTAGGGATCCTTCCCCAGTCTCCCATAACTTTGGGAGGGAAAGCTGATGTCATGGTAGTCCAAGACCCCTTGGATTTTGATTTACTCCTTGGGCGAGATTATGTCTATGCTATGAAATCTATTGTGTCCACCATTTTTCGTGTGATATATTTCCCGCACGATGGAAGAATGGTGACTATTGATCAAATTTCGTTTGTTGGCCCTGAATTGACCAGCTCAATGAAATCCCTAAAAGT
This sequence comes from Picea mariana, assembly GCA_032191745.1. Taxonomy (NCBI): domain Eukaryota; kingdom Viridiplantae; phylum Streptophyta; class Pinopsida; order Pinales; family Pinaceae; genus Picea; species Picea mariana. Next base: position 4,998 of record JASDQU010311859.1, on the reverse strand, counting down.
TTCTTGTATGCAGAAGGTATCACCCCTGCCACAAGTCAATTATGTGGCGTTGTCTCCCATGAATTCAACTTCTGATGACTTAGATTCGATAGTTCAGATGGTTATCTCTTTGATAGGGTATTTAGAGATTTATATCCTTGTTGGCATGTTTACAGGCAGGTGCGCTTGTCATTGATGGCAAGATCAGAGTATGCAGCGATGGAAAAACAGGGAAAACGTAAGCTCAGAAGAGTTTGATGGAAAACAGACAGGCAAGGAAGATCAGTAGTGCAGGGATAATGGCATGCAAATATCAGAAGCGTAAACTCCATTTTGGAGTTTCGGATACTGGGATATTGAGAAGTCAAGAGTCTAGACTCTTCAACACAGGAGTCCCGGAGTTGCGAAATCTGGAACCCCGAAATCTCGAAATAGGCACAACTATCGGAGTTTCAGATACCGGGATATTGAGAAGTCAAGAGTCGAGACTCTTCAACACAGGAAACCCAAAGTTGCGAAATGCAAAATCATGAAATGTTAAAGACTCCATTTCGGAGTTTTGGATACCGGGAGTTGGAGGAGTCAAGAATCAAGACTCTTCATCATAAGAGTCTTGAAGTTGCAAAACCCAAAGTTGTGAAATGCGAAATCATGAAATTTCAAAGAATCCAGTTCAGAGTTTCAGATACTAGGAGTTGGAGGAGTCAAGAGTCAAGACTCTTCATGACAGGAGTCCCAAAGTCGTGAAACCTGAAGTCACGAAATGCGAAATCAAAAAATGTCAAAGACTCCATACCAGAGGTTCGAATACCGGAAGTTGGAGATCTCAAGGAGTCTCACGACAGGAATACCGAAGTTGCGAAGTGCGAAAAGCCAAAAAGTTGATCTAACTCCATTTTGGAGTTTCACAGACCGAGAGGTGGAGTTGTCAAGAACTATCACATCAAGAATGCCGAAATTTCGATATGAGAAATCGTGAAGAGATCTGGACTGTCGAATCATCAAGAGTGTGGACCGTTGATCTAACTCCATTTCAGAGGTTCGGATACTGGGATTTGGAAGAGTCAAGAGTTGAGACTCTTCATCAAAGGAGTCCCGAATTTCTGAAATGAGAAATGCCGAAATGCGAAATGTGAAAACACCTTTTTGGTGCAGGCCTTGGTCACTATCGGTGGTCACATCATCGAAGAACTGTAGAGAAGATCTTGAAGAGACAAGCTCCATTTCAGAGTTTGGGACATGGAGAGTCGAGACTCCTCACCACAAGAATGCCGAAATGCTAGAATGGAGAAAGGAAAAATTGTGAAAGCACTTTATGGATAAGCGCTTGGTCATCGCCGGTGGTCACATCATCGAAGAGCTGTAGAGAAGAGCTTGAAGAACCAAGCTGCATTTCGGAGTTTCAGGGACCACGACATGGATTGTCAAGAAACTTTACCACAGGAATGCCGGAATTCTGAAATGTCGAAATGCAAAATAAACACAAGATCCTACGGATCCAATCCAACAGTGCAGGTGAATTTAAGTATGATCGAAGGGCTACTGTTTCTCTTCACATTTAATCGATCAGTGGTGATTCAGTTGCTGAAGTGGTCTTTGGAGGTTCACAGTGTAACTGCTAGAAACCACTGATGGTTTCTGCCAGAGGACTCGAAGATACTTCTGTGTGATTTCCAGAGGAGCTGAAGAGTCTCTAGGAATCTACCAGTGGAATAAAGACTGTTCGTAGAGGTAATTGACAGATGGATCTAACTGCCAGAGAAGTTGAAGAGTTGCAATGATGAACAAGTAGAGTACTCGACATGAGAGAGCATGCAAAAGCATGGCAGGACAACATGCACAAGGTGCACAGAGACTATAAGTATGTAGAACAGAGAAGAGATGGGGGTTGATGTTGTTGAGAGGGATTTAGGAGTGTAGAAGGAGGAGTGTGCAACAGCTAAAATACAGAGAAGAGGAATGGACCATTGAATGGACATGGCACATAGAGCATAAAAGGTAGAAGCACAGAAAGTGCAAGGCATGTGTGGAGAAAGATAGTGAGACACTAAAGGAAGGCTGAGGTGCTCTTGTAGAGAAAAATAGAATATCAAAAATCCCAAGAAGATGCATACAGAGAGACACTGATACAGGAGAGATGAGTAGCATAGCAGAACAATGATAAGTCTGGTAAGCCAATGATAAGTATTATATCACTATGATAAGTTTCATTAGAAAAAATTTATATGTTAGGGTGGAAGGGAGGTGCTAGGGAGGACTGTTTTCCTCAGAGGTTCAAGTGGGTGCTTGAATAAATGGAGTTGTAGCTTCCATCTGGTTGTAGCGAGAGAAACTAGGGTGTCAGGGTGGTGCAAGGGAGAACTGTTGTTCTCTGTTATATAGGTTGGTGCCTGTGTGACTGAAAGTTGGTGCTTCCATCCATTTGGTGCTGGAACAATTAGGGAGTTGGTTCTTTCTTCTAGTGGGTGCTAGAGAAAACAGGGAGTTGGTGCTTCCTTCTAGTAGGTTCTAGAGAAAACAGAGAGTTGGTGCTCTCAGCAAGTTGCAGCTTGAAAAACAGAGGTTGTAGCCTCATTATGAGCTAGAGCTCATATGTATGATAATGTAAAGAATGTACAGATTACTTATCATATAAAGAAGAAGAGTTTTTTACCCTTTATGGGTTTCCTTAGGAAATATTTGTCTCTGTGTATCTCATATGTGTGAATCATGTTGAATGGTATATTGCTTACTTCCTTGCATTATTGTGATTTTCATTGAGTGATCTGGAAAGAATTTAAAATAAGTATAATTGTTTAAGAAAGGTTACAACTAATTCACCCCCCCCTCTCAGTTGTACAACAT
>JASDQU010311855.1:1709-13570 GCA_032191745.1 Picea mariana | reverse complement strand
TTTTCGAATGACCACCATCAAAAGTGGTCGACCTACTTGTGGAAATTCCATCTCAACATCAAGTATAAGATAGGGAGCACAAATTGTGTCCTTGACTACCTCAGTCAACCTCCTATGGTTGCACTCACCACCATGTTCCATTCCTGTGGATATGAGGCATCTGAGTGGCCCCAACTTTATCAACAATATACAGACTTCACCACCACCTATCATCTCTTGGGTATATGCATGAATGTCACCGATTTTCACATTCAGGATGGGTTGTTATGCCATCTGGGCCATCTCTGTGTTCTTGGAAGCAAGCATACAAATCTGATTTGGGAGGCTCACTATAGACAAATGGCGAGACATTTTTGCATGGAGAAAACTATGGTCGTTCTACAGAAACATTTTTTATTTTCCAAATAGGAAGTCAACAAGTATATCAAATCTTGCACTATCTGTGTCATTTCCAAGAAAAATATCAATAAGAAAGGCTTATACACACCTCTTCCTACTCTCGAGAGGATTTGAGAATCCATCTCGATGGATTACATGTCTATCCTTCCATCCACCAAGTAAGGAAATGATTTTTTATTTGTGGTAGTTGATCGATTTTCGAAGATGGCCATCCTCACAGCCCACAAGAAGAGCATCACAGCAGACGATACTGCCAAGTTCTTCTTCGAATGTGTTTAGTTTCATTTTGGGATACCACAAACCATCATCTCTGATAAGGACAACAGGTTCCTCAAAAAAATCTGGTCACTGTTGGACACCAAGATCACTAAATCCACTGCTTTCCACCGCCAAACTGATGGCCAAACAGAGGTCGTCAATCAAATGATTGCACATATCCTATGCATGTACAACTCTAATAATCTGTGTACATGGGATGAGAGTCTTCCCTATGTTTAGCACAACTACAACATGGATCTCCATAACTCCACCATCCATATCTCATTTCAGGTGGGGTTGGGATTCCAACCCTTGTGTCCCATTGATATTGCACTACCTCTTGCAACCACATAGGTAGAATCCTCCCATGTTCATTCTGAGGCCAAAAAATCCACAAGATTCATTAAGCAGATTCAACACATCCGCCACCATGTCCATGAGATTTTGTAGAAATCCAATGCTAAGTACAAGTAGCACCATGATCAACACAAGGTACCAGACCAATTTTAGGTAGGAGACAAGGTCTAGTTACATTTGTAGGAAGATAACCTTACAGGGTCCCATTGGAATCTCTTCCCACTGTGTTATGGGCCTTACACTATCACCAGGGTTGTGGGTAGCAATGCTTTTGAGCTCAACACTCCAGCCTTTCTTGGCTTGCACCCAGTGTTCAATGTGGACCTCCTTTGGCCATATACTCCACCCCTATTGGACACATCAAAAATCGTAGAACAACTAACACCAATAGAGCTCAACCCTGACTGCATGGAATAGGCATCCACTGACCAGATAGTGGACACACAGGTCAATGGAACTCTCTAGCAGAGGATCCAACTTTATCGGGTTGTCAAGGAAGGGAAACTCCTACAACAAGGCAAGTGGCTCAACCAAGACCAAATCAACTCAATGGAGACCATTTATTTCTAAGGGGGGGGGATTGATCTAGGTGGATATTGGTGGCCACCCACCTATTCCAATTGGATCCTCTTCACAAGTTTTGCTTCAACACATTCTTTTGTACTTCTTTGTAATTGTGGGTTCTACACTTCCGAGCATGTCTAATTCCCTACCAATCTTCCAAGTGGAGACTGGTGTTCGCCCACTTAATCCAACTGGATTATTTTGGAAGTTTTCATGTCAACACATCTTTTTGTACTTCTAGGGCTATTTTGGGGCCCTAAATAGTGTTTTTTTGGCTTGCCATAGTTAAAATGTAGACGGAGTCAGAGTTTGACAACATAATGTGTAGTTCACAAAAATACCTTTCCAATGGGCTATCACACCCCTAAAACAAAGTTCGTATGCAAAATTTACGATCCTGGGAAGTTGAGGTACCAACTTACCCAATGGGGCCCACATAACTTTTGGAGTTTCACCTCCTAGGGTTAGATGTTTTGGATTTCTAGGGTTTTGGTATTCATGAGCAATGTTTAAAAGGCCTCTGGAGCCTCGCTGTAATCATTATGCTCAGACGGATGCGCGTAGCAACCACATCTCTTCTCAGCGATAGCTACCACCATTTGAGCAAGTTGTTTTCAATTCTAAAGTTTTACAATTTCACCCTATTTCATTTATTCAATATAAGTTATTGTTCACTGGATATCTTTTGTTGTTATCCTTATCTCTGTGTTATTGTATTCAATATGTTAGTCAGTTAGTTCTGCTCATAAATATTGGGGCCCTAAACATTGTTTTTTTGGCTTGCCACAATCAAACTATAGATGGAGTTAGATTTTGATGTAATAATGTGTAGTTCTCGAAAATAACTTTTATATGGGCTCTCACGCGCCTAAAATAGAGCTTGTATGAAAAAGTTACAACCCCAGGAAGTTGAGGTACTAAATTACCATAGGGAACCCACATAACTTTTGGCGTTTCATCTCCCAGGGTTAGGTTTTTTGATGTATAGGGTTTTCGCATTCATGAGTAATGTTAAAAAGGCCTTTAGAGCCTCATTGTAATCATTCTACTCAGACAGATGTGCATAGAAGCCACATATCTTCTCAGATATAGCTACCACCATTCGAGCAAGTTGTTTTCAGTTATGCAGTTTTATAGTTTCATCCTATTTCATTTATTCAATAGAAGTTATTGTTCACTGGATATCTGTTGTTTTTCTCCATATCTCTGTTTTATTATATTCAGTTTGTTAGTTAGTTTGTTCCACTCATAAATCCAAATCACATGTATTAATTCTATGTGAACAAAATCCATGCTCTCATTCTGCAGTTTCATTAATTAGTTGATCATCATGCTTGAAACGACATTGAAAGACTAAAAGCTTACCTATCATGATAGGTCATAGCTTCCCTATAAGTAATACATATTTTCATGAAAACATGTAGATAACAAAATCAAGTCACTTGTAATTAATTATTAACACCATTATTTATTTGTTTGTTTTTTATGTAATTCAAAAATGTCATATATTAAGCAATAAACCATAATAAGTCAACATCATTTTCTAGTTCATTTCCGAAAGTTTTTATAACTTTACGCGAAATATTATTTATAAAGGTTTAATTTAAGTAATATTATTTTTAATAATTTATTAAAAGTAGTGCGACTAAATTACAGGAAAAAATAAATGTGTCTCATGCTTTTATATGTATAATGCTACATTGTGCAACTATAGATGTGTATAGTGTTATATTGAAGTTCAGTGGTACATTTTTAATCATTTATATGTATTACTACAAATCCAATTAAACTTTTATATGATTTGTATTATGTAGCGTGAATTAAATTATAAAATATGGAGGCATGAACAAATCCACTTCATAAGAAATATTTCAATCGAACAACCAATCATTCGAAATTAAATGTGGATAGACAACAACTATTGAACATAACAAAATGTGCAAGGATGAGGCGAGAAAAAATGATAACTCTTAGAAAATTGCCACTGATTATAAAAACAAAATTGAGTTTATGGAGAATAGAACAATTTCAACACCATAGATTAATTTACCAATAGTCAACTAAAAGGTTCAAGGTGAAGTGCCATATTACTACACTTAAACCACAGTTTAGAAAAAGAGCATTGAATAGTCTCTCAATGAATTCCTTAAATTTCATTATCACAAAAGAGAAGATGAAGTGCTAGGTAACTCCTAAAGAAAGTCGTTAAAAGAACATTGGGGCCACGAGAAACATGCATTAGTAGGAACTAAGACCGTCATGTTGGATTTAGGTCCCATGACCGGGTTAAAGATGGTCTATTGCACTCTAAATATTAGATTACTCTGATTCCATCGTACAATGTTCAAATGTTATATTTTTTCTTATATACAATTAAATAAATCATTACATTCTTGTTAATATTGCCACAACTTATATATTACAATAATCGAGCATCAAAAGTAACAATATCCACCCGTCTAACTCACCAGCATCACAAATTACAATGCCTCGAATAGAAAATTGTTGTTGGCAAGTTAGAGCTTGTTCCATTCACCCGTGTAACTGATCTAGTTGGCTATTGGTGGCCACCCACCTATTCCAATTGTCTCCTCTTGTCTGTTTTTAGTTCAACACGTTCTTGTACTTCTTTGTAATTGTGGGTTCTACACTTTTGGGTCTGTCTAAAGCCCTACACATCTTCCAGGTGAATATTGGTGGCATCTCACCTAATCCAACTGGCTTATTTTGTATGCTTTCATGTCATCATATCTTGTTGTACTTCCAGGGCCGTTTTAGAGGCCTAAACAATGTTTTTTTGGCTCGCCACAATTAAGTTGTAGACAAAGTTAGATTTTGACGACGGAATGTGTATCTCTCTGAAAAACCATTCCAACGGGCTATCATGCACCTAAAACAGAGGTCGTATGCAAAAGTTACGACCCCGAGAAGTTGAGCTACCAACTTACCCATAGGGGCCCACATGACTTTTGGCATTTCACCTCCTAGGATTAGATTTTTGGATGTCTAGGGTCTTGGCATTTATGAGTAATATCAAAAAGGCCTCTAGAGCCTCATTGTAATCCATTTTTTTCTCAGATGGATGAGCATAGAAGCCACATCTCTTCTCAGAGATAGCTACCATCATTCGACCAAGTGTCTTAGTTCTGCAATTTTACAGTTTCAACCTATTTCATTATTCAGTAGAAGATATTGTTCACTTGATATCTGTGTTATTCTTCATATCTCTGTGTTTATTGTATTCATCTTGTTAATCAGTTCGTTCCGCTCCTAATTCTGGATCAATGGTATCAGAGCGGTCTGCTCTTCATTTCTTTTTCTACGTGCATGTCCCCGACAAGATCTGGGTACAAGAATTTGGGACTCAAACCAATTGAGCTATTGCAAGATCGATCATGCTGAGCCCAACAACAACCCATGGGTGATGAAAAGAAATATGATGGAACAAGAGATCCTATTAAAATTTTGCTCGAGGAAGCCCTCACGTGACAAAGGAATAGAATGATGGACAACTTCGGGCAGATCCTTCGATGATTGCCCACAAGAGAAACATCTTCATCAAGCGGCCATGTAACCCCATTCAAGGTACAAGTAAATTTTGATATTCCATTATTTGAAGGAATGATAGATGCGGATGTTGTAGATAAAAGGTTGAATCTGCTCAAAGGGCATTTTTCGGTCCACAAATTTTTCGATAGGAAAAATATCACTTTTGCACTCCTCAAGGTCGTTCCCCATGTTAAAGACTAGTGGGATACTTACTATGAGAAAAGGGTCGTAGAGGAATCTGCAATGTTTGTGGTGTCTCCTACATGGGATTCCTTCCAGGACTCCATTAAAGAACAATACTACCATGTTGGAAGCTACGAGGACCAGTACACCAGATGGCCCATCCTACGTCAAGAAAGGGACCAGACAATACCATATTTCACCAATAGTTTTCATACCCTACGCACCAAATTGGGTATCAAAGAATCTGAATGTCATCTGGTTCTCAAATACCGTGGTTGTTTGCATAGATACATTCAAACCGAAATGGGGTTTTTGGATATCGCCTCATTGTGCATGACTTATAGATACAGTGTCGAGAACGAGTATAAATTTAAGAAGAAAAGGAAAGAGTTTGGATCTGCAAACCCCTCACAACCGAAGCAGGGAAAAGACATCCCCAAACCACACAGCAAGGGACCAATTCGAGATGGCCACCCTCAGGACAACGATTCCAAGCCGCAACACAAGAAGGGAAATGAGAAGACGAAGAAGGACATGGGAAAATGGTGTGAGTACCATAAAATCCCTTGGCACAACACCGAAAAATGCCACTCCAAGCAGTCCCTCATGGTCGAACTGAAGGCTTTTGAGTCAAAGGCCGATTCTGATTCCAAATCAAATCCTGAAGGAGGAAAGTAAATTATCGATGTTGAACCCAGTGCCACTGTCGTTGCCACCAAAGTTTGACCAAGCAAACCAGAAGAAACAGAGGAAGGGGAATGCCTATTTCACTCACATATGTGGGTAAAGGGGGTTCCTCTTCATTTCATTGTTAATGGCGGTAGTCATAAGAACTTGATTTCAACAAAGGTTGTCAAGCGGCTTGACCTTCCAATGAAACCGCACCCGTGGCCATACACCATCGGTTGGCTTCGCCAAGGAAGAGATATCTTTGTCAACCAACATTGTCGTCTTCCCTATGGCATCAACCCTTTCAAAGACGAGGTACTATGTGATATTTCTCCCCTTGAAGTTTGTGATGTTCTTTTAGGACAACCATATTTGAGGAAGTGTCATGTTGTGTATGAGTCTATACCTCGTAGTGTTATTATTACTCTGGGTAGACAATTGTACAGGATATCAGAGGTAGCGTTGCCTACTGCTATTTCTTTAATCTCTGCTAAGAAATGCAGTAAGGTCATCTCACAGATCGGGAAGTTCTTCTTCTTTGTGATCCATGCTCACAATAAAAAGAAGGTCGTCGCCACATCTGTGGCCTCTACACAGAGATTCTCTTTGCAGCAGAATAAAGAGGACGGGATCGTGGAAGAATACAAAGACATCTTCTCCTCGCCTACAGGGGTACCGACACACTACTAATTCAAGCATCCAATTGATTTGACCCTCGACGCACCTCTACCTAATGGACCATTCTATCATCGCTCGCTGATGGAAAATGACAAATTAGGCATCAGATCCAAGAGATTCTTCAAAAGGGGCACATCAGACCAAACTCTTCCCCTTGCAGAAGCTTGATTGTACTGGTGCAGAAGAAGGATGGGACTTGGCGAATTTGCATTGATTACATATCCTTAAACAAAATCACAGTCATGAACCGGTACCCCATTCCCATGATTGATGACCTTCTTGACCAACTCAAGGGGGAAAAGTTCTTCAAAAAAATTGACCTAAAGTATGTCTACCACGAGGTTCCCATCGAACCAACTGATTTATGGAAGACACCATTCAAATCTAAAGAAGGTCTCTTCGAATGGCTAGTCATGCCCTTTGGCTTAACAAATGCACCACCCACTTTCATGAGGTTGATGGATGATGTATTGAGACCCTTCACGAACTCCTTTGTGGTGGTATATTTGGATGACATCCTCATATTCAACAGAACGTGGGAGGAGCACATGTGCTTTCTCCTGCATAGACTTTCCCGTCCAAGGTGTTCAGTAACCTTTAGGCTTCTGTATCAGTCCGTAAACTATTATGGTGTGCCCATGTGGCACGTTCTTCTCTGACTCGAAATAATTCATATACGCACTCCTTGCGTTGGCTACAAAGTTCCAATACCATGTTGTGCACTCCTTGCATATCTTAAAGAAGCCAAAACAACTCAAGAAACCCACAACAGATAGTGGAATCTATCTTATCCCTGTAGATGGAAACTATCATACATGTACAACATATACATACATTCATAAACACACAGATAACATTCATCAAATACACATAAACACAAAGAAAACTCATAGGCAAGGAAAACTGCTCTTTCTATTAGAATGAATGTATGTTTACAATGTGTGTAGGCTCGGACTGCAACTGAGTCTCGACTCTCAACTCTCCTTGGCTTACAATGATTTTCTATCTCAACTTTCAACAACCTCTATAACTTTCAACAACCTACAACAACCTCTACTGGGCTATGTTACAAAGCTTTATACAAGAGAGGCTCCTTGAGCCTTTCCCTCCGACTACTCTAGTGGTGTCTAATCACCATTTACAACGCCCAACTATTGAGTGTTATTATATTGAATGAACATTTACAATTCAGATCTGAGGCGATGCTCGAGATCTGTCCAGCTCAAGCCTATTAAAGGAAATTCTAACTACATCTTGTACAAAGGCAATAACTCGGCTCTTCCAGCCTTACATCATTTAATTGCATTAAATATTACATTTAAAATTTAAAATTGAGGGAAAAATGAGAGGGTTTGCACCTCTCCCCTCCTTAAATGCGCTTTTATGTGCTGGATAGTTGGCGCATTGTTGAGGTGGAGCCTACATCATTGGGGGTAGTGCCACTTCCCACCTTCCTCCCATAAGGCTTAGCTCTTGATACCACACCAACCCACATTGTATCCTTTGTGGAAACCATCATTACACCTTGATATGTCTTATGCCCCTATAAATCATGTGATTATAATCCACATGGCCTAATCAGAATGACCCACCTTAGCTCTAGTCTCTTAAGTTACCTCCCATAAGGGTGACCTAGCTTCCTTCATAGAATTCATTCTTTGGGAGCTCATTGTTCCCTTGCCTCCTTTAGGGACTTCCTTCTTTGGGAAATCATCATTCCCTTTACAGGTTCAAGGAGTCCCTTCTTCAAGAACTCATGGTTCCTTAGCCTCCTTCAACGAGTGTTGTTTCAAGGAACTAATAGTTCCCTATCCTTCTTTAGGGTGTTCCTTTTCCAGGAATTTGTGGTTACCTAGCCTTCATTAGGGTGTTCCCTCTCTAGGAACCTATGGTTTACTAGCCTCCTTCAAGGATTCCCTTTCCTAGAAACTCATCATTCCTCGACCTCGTTTAGGGGGTGCCAAAAATTTCATCAAAAGGTCATTTTCCCAACAACGTTCCACTAAAAGGAATGCAAGCTCACTATCTCCTACTTTTCTTTCTTTCTTTCTTTCTTTCTTTCTATCTATCTATCTATCTATCTATGTATCTATCTATCTATCTTTTAAATTTGAATTATAAAAAAAAAATTAAATATATTATCAAAAATTCATGGAATAATTCCATATCTCCGAAATTAAATTTATGGATACTCTTTGATATAAAGCTTCATTTTACACGTGAGAGAAGTTGACCATTGGCACAACAAAACTCACTTAAGAAAAGGATTCCACATACCTAGTATACATTGGTATCAATATATATGTTATATGTTGCGAGATATATATGCAAAGTATGTTATTAATATAGGTATTCTAGTGTACATAGTTCATGATATCTATATCTATATATAAAATTAATTTCAAATCAATATGCTAGTATTCGATACATATTAACATCGGGGGTGGTAAATGTGGGAGGAGTAATTATAAATTCAAAGGAACAACAATATATTATTTTTCTTAGAGTCTTGACATATTTACAAATAACTTGGATTAAGCATATGCACTTCTACAAGGTTTGAAATTAGCTATCATTCTTCACATAGATGGTTTCATAGTTGTGGGAGACTTCAAGAATGTCATCAAGAGTATGATTTTTTATATCATTCCACTAGACTCATATTTGACATCTATATTGGAGAGGATTAAGTAAGCTAAAAAATCAATCTCTAGTGTGAAATTTTATCATGTTTTGCAAGAAAATAATCCTATTATGGATCAATCCACCAACCAAGCTACTTTGAGAAAATAGGAGATATAGTCGTTAATCTCAAGGTTTATTCTCGACATATTTCTTGAATTGAAGAAGGATAAAACATGTAGCTCACATTTAAGAGGGAGCATGGCTCATTGTAAGGCTTGCAGGTCACATGATAGAACATATAATGTAAAGTCCTCCCTCCTCATGACATGCTTCGACTAACTTCCTCACATGTATTTGAGTCAACACATGGTATTTGGCATAAATGTTGCGAAATTATGGTGTTGTGGTTGGGATATTCCATACAACTTCTCTATATTATTAGTATGAGATCCTATCTGGTGGATTGTTGTATGGGAATTTGGATGGTGGTGTTGGTCCTCCTCCTTATTGGCTTCTCAGGTAAGAGGAAACCTTTACCTTCTATTCCTTCTTAAAAACTAGAAGGTTTTCGGTTAGTTTCTAGTGCCCCTTTTGAAGTCATTATTCATGCTTCTTTTTTAGGGGATTCGATCACAATTTTTAAATACATTCTATTATTTCTTGGCGATTATGACATTTTCAAGGGTTTCCTATTTAATTTGGATCCCTAGATACCTAGCACTGAAGATTTTGGTACTAGGCACAAGATTTCTTTGTATTCTAGTGGTTTTTTTCTCCAAGCGTTTTCTTATCAAACATCACATATTGGATTTCTCTATTGAATTCTGGCCTCATCTTAGTTATCTATGATTTCTTTGGCCACACTCTATTCTTATCTTTGGTGTCGAGAGATTCATAGTTTCCTCTCAATCTTGGTAGTTCAATTGACTATATTAATTATGCTTTGCTTTGCAACTAGGAATTCTTCTCTTTTCAGATGAATTATAAGGAGCTTTAAGAGATCATGTATGTTTTGAAAAGACACGAAGATGCAATAAAAGTAAATTGAAGTTTAATTCATAGTCACAAATAAATTATAGAAATCAAATAACAATGTAACTTCCAAGATTGATTCCAAGATTGAAACCCTTATGGAAACATTGTTGCAACATAAATGACAAATACAATCATATTAGAGGCATATTGTAGTTCTCTATGAAATACGGTAGTTTATATTTTGAAAAGGGAAGTAGTCTAGAACTTCCAACAAAGTGCAATTAGTTATTCAAATTGTGGGAAACTTATGGAAGATAATATAGTGCATCAATTTCTATAGAATGCATAATCAATCAAGAAGGTGTTGGAATCGTGTAGGGAAACAATAGACAAATTGCTCGGCTAACATTCCTTTTGTTAATTTTATATATTTTATTAATTAAGATTATAGAATGCATAATCAATCAAGAAGGTGTTGGAATCGTGTAGGGAAACAATAGACAAATTCCTCGGCTAACATTCCTTTTGTTAATTTTATATATTTTATTAATTAGGATTTTAGGACTGTTTTTTGCAAAGTCTATAGCATTAAGTACTTTTTCAAAAATGTTGTTAATTTTATATATTTTATTAATTAGAATTTTAAGACTGTTTTTTGCAAAGTCTATTTCGAAAATGTTGTATCTAAACTTGCTTACATTTTACAACTATATATTGGAATTGTGCTTTTTTTTTTTTTGATTTTATGTTTTAAAAAAACTTTTATGTATTTATGTTACAATTTTTATTTAATATAAAATATTTTATTATGGTTTAATTTTTTTTAAAAGATATATACTAACATGCTTATCAATTATATATATTAGTTGTATATATATTTTATATAGACACAACTAGTATATATATTTTTAATTGATATATACATTGTTTAACTAATATATATAGATATATATACCTAACTAGTATACATGTCAATATATATAATCAATATAAAAATTACCTAGTATGCATGCTAATATCTATATCCAATATGTGAGTATATTTATGCTAATATCTATACCCAATATGTGAGTATATTTATGCTAATATCTATACCCAATATGTGAGTATATCTATACAACTATATATTGGAATTGTTCTTTTTTTTGGTTTTTGATTTTATGTTTAAAAAAAACTTTTATGTATTTATGTTACAACTTTTATTTAATACAAAATATTTTATCATGGTTTAATTTAAAAAAAAAAATATACGTTAACATGCTTATCAATTATATATTTGTTGTATATATATTTTATATATACATAATTAGTATATATATTTTTAATTGATATATACATTGTTTAACTAATATGTATAGATATATATACCTAACTAGTATACATGTCAATATATATAACCAATATAAAAATTACCTAGTATGCATGCTAATATCTATACCCAATATGTTAGTATATTTATGCTAATATCTATACCCAATATGTGAGTATATTTCTACAACAATATATTGAAATTGTGCTCTTTTTTGGTTTTTGATTTTATGTTTTAAAAAAACTTTTATGTATTTATGTTACAACTTTTATTTAATATAAAATATTTTATTATG
>JASDQU010311848.1:0-13570 GCA_032191745.1 Picea mariana | reverse complement strand
GTCATAAATCATGACGCATCATCATCAAGGTTAAGTGGTTCATCATCATAAAAATCCAGTTCACTTGCGAGCAAGTGTCCTCAAAGAATAAGTTTTGTCAGTGCGCCAGAGCGGGATGTTACAAACCCTCTTCATAAAGAGGTGGGGGACATTACATTTCAGGACTGCCTTTTCCTGGCTTCCCAATGTTCACGAATATTTATGTCCCTTTCAATAACTCCCCAGGAGCGTTCAAGTTCAGTGCAAGTGCTACTAGTTTCTAAAATAGTGTTGAATAAGGTCAATGCAATGTTGGTTTGGTCATCAAGACCGTTTCCAATATTTGGTTGTCTCGTAACAGGTATTGTGATGGAAAAATCAATCAAGGAGTATTCATAAAAAAATAGAAAAATGAAAGATAATCGTGAATACAATCAACTAGAGAGATATGGAAGATCTCCCCAGTATGGTCGCTAAATATATGTTGAGGAAAAGGTATGAGGAACCTTACTCAAGAATTTTCAGATCTATTGGGCCAAGGCAAGATAGTTGGGAATATTACCCAGGGTTTATAGCCTTAGAATAAAAGAAACAATCACTTAATCCATGGGTATTAATTACAAGGGATCAAGGCTGGTTTTTTATATATTATTTGTAACTGTGCAAAGAAACAAACTAAACATAAATTACATGAGTCTGTACATGGAGATAAAAATGAAATATGAACCAAATCATCAAAAACACATATGTGAGACTGAAATCAGAAGTCTATTTTTTATATTAATTTCATTATGAGATAAAAAGTTTAATTCTCTTTACAAACCCATGCGAGTGTAGGGACCAAAGTCGTATTTAGAAGCTTCTGATGGGCACCATACAAAAATACTCTGACAACAAAAGAAAACTGAAGCTAAAGATCTGGATCATCTTGCCACAAAATGTTGTCACTTGACTCTGCAAAATATTCTTTATCAGTCATAAAATTTAATTTCTAAACAAACAAGAACACACAAACTATCAAAGATAAATCATACACCTTTAAAAGAAGTTGTTGAAATATATGATTCAGTTTTGAATCTAGCTGTCATCAAGATGGTTAAGCCTTCTAGTAAAATCAGAATGAATGGAAGATGAAAACTATATCACAAGTATAAAACAAACCTTATGGTTGAAGTTCCCCCTCTATTATCTGTGTCCTTTGTCTCTTCATTTGATTGAGTTTTTATTCCTTATCAATAAGTTATGGTAGTTCAACTACCTTTCTTTAGTTAAGCTTAATTAGCTTAACTAATTAGTTGAGACAAATAAATAATAATATATATATATCAATAAGTGTCTAATTAAATAATAACTAAATAGGTGGGATCCCTTGTGACTCCCATTTTCATTTCTTTTAATAATCATCAAACATGAAGTATAAAACCCTAAATATTTGATTCAAACATCCTCATAACTCTCATTCTCATATTTATGATCAAATATTTTAATATCAACAAAATATAACATGATCATATCCAAAAATAGCATTATATCCATGTTGTCCAAAAAACTATTTAAATATATGCTTGTTGTCCAAAACATTGTCAAAATAAAAAGGTTTTCCCCAATAGAAAATAAAATTAATCATCATTAAAAACCGTATTTACTGTGAAAGGTATTTGGCCTCCTTTCATTGTTGCCCTCTTTTGATCTTTCTGTTGCAGCCTTAGGCTGTTGAGGCTGGACTGCACTGATAATGTGAGAACAATCATCTTTGAGATAAAGACGAGAGGAAACAGATTCAAAGAACTCTTTAGATGACTTGGAGGGAGTGGTCACTCCTTTTCCTTTATTTGTCTTTGGCTTGGGAACATCAGTTTTTAGCCTCTTACTTGCATCAAAACACTGTACTGGTGAGACAATATGATAATCTTAGGCATTTGGATTTTTTGGCAGTGGAGGAGGGGGCAATGGAAAAGATGCAATAGGCCAACCATGGTGATGAGCATTAGGCTAATGGACAATCTCTTTCCAACCATCATTGGTAGGTGGTTTTGGATGCATAGAAACGTGAGGGGGGACATGGATACTAGAAAATTTATGATGTGGCTGGAAGGGAGACCTTTCAGGTTAGGGATAGAGAATCCCATGGCCAACTAGGTTGAAGAACCCAACGTGAAAAAACCGATTTAATTCATGTGGATCAGCATCAAAATGTATGGAAAAACATGGCCTTTTATGGTCTCTTTTCCAATTTCCTCTGCCTCTATTAGCACCTCTGTCATTACTGCCTCTGCTAAAGAAACTCATCCTGAATAATTATTCCAAACATGTTATAAAAATATCTTAACAATCCATTCATCAATACTCTACCTAAATAAAATCAAAAGTTTAGCTCTATCATTCACCAGAGAAGCACATGAAATCCATCCATCAACATCTTAAAACTTAACAATCAATTGACATTTGAACAAGGAGTGGTAGGTCTATTGGGAAGATGAAGGGATTATAATGAACGAAAAATGGTAGCATGGATGGGAAGCGACCCATGAATATTGTTCAAGAAAATGCAGAAGTAACATAAATTGTATCTATATTCAACTTTCAAACACTAGTCATCAACTATCCTTTTATCTTTTGTTATTAATCCTTTCTCTCTTCAAAAAGAATTAAATTCATAATAATAGAATAGGGAATGTTTAAAATGTATTTGGGAAGGCGAAGGGCATATAATGAGCGAAAAGAAGGATAATGAAAGGGGGAAAAGACGATTATTATTCTATTATATGCAATAGTATCTATTGAAAATCGTCACCACCATCAATTGCCAAACTTTTCTTTGTTAAGAATTCAAATCCATGGCACAGTAGTTTTTAAAGTACCAAATATAAAACCCCAAGTACATTCGGGACTATCAAACTGTACAACTTTAATTTCCTTTTCCTTTTTTTCATTCGCAAAGATTTTATATGAGATTGTTAACAAAGTAACAAAATATTTCAGATCAGACTACATCAAGTGTGCATGGGAGACTGAGAACACAACATAAGCCATCAACCTTTCACTATACAATGTTGGTATCATAACCTTCAATACTTGCAGCATAAACAGACTGGGTTCGAAATCCCATGTGAATCTGGTGCTATTTATTTTAACATTATTATACAGTTTTCAAAATCGACCAAACCCCCATGGATAATCAACAAACAAGCCAAGATTTAATGCAAATAACCAATCTTCCCATTGTCGGGTTAATCACTTATAACATACATCAAGAATAGAGTTTGAATCTCTTAATTGCAATACATTAATAAAAAAATTGAGGTTTGGGCGAACGCAAAGGCGAAACCTTCACAAGGGGTTTGTAAAAAAACATTTAACCATCTCTTATAACAACACACTTTCCACAGACCTCTCATGGTGGCCTCAAGGAAAATATATTCCCAAACATTTGAAAAATAATTTGAAGGAGGTACAATTCTTCCAAAGACTAAGTAATGGTGTTTAAACATCTGTTCTTTTGTTTCACAGAGAAAAAGAAACCCTTGAATTTTAATCACAAGAGATGGGTGAAACCCCAAAAAAACTTGCCATAATTATTTGCCAACAATCATAACACATAAGAAACATTCATTCTGGGCGCAACACAATCACATAATCCAAAAGAAAGGAATTTCAACCATTAATGAGCTTGAAACATTTAAATGCCAACATGGAGAACCTCCACTTAATTCAATTTGCACAGTCGATACCCACATACATTCGTTTAAACTTTGGAAGAAAACATAGTTTGTAAGAAAATCTAAGAGGCAAAACGATGATTTTATTTTGAGCGGAGCTATATTTTATGAATAGAGAGGTAAAAGCCATCATACCTATATGGAGAATGCCACAAAACCAACAAGCACGATTACTCTTTCCAAGGCTGAGCAAAACAGAGGCAGCACCAGCCAAAACAACCAACACAAATGTGAACTAAGTGAGGGTGGCGACCTTGAGGTAGGGTTAGAGAGACGTGCAGTAATTGCACATCGTTTCTCACATTAACTTCATCAACTATAGCCAAGTACGAGCGCACCCAATACCTCCAACGCATGGTCCACTATGTGTGCCACATAACATTTCAATCCAAAAGTCAAATTTTCCACCTTCCATTAACCCATAAGTTTTATATGCATACTTAACACTTAGCACAAAACATGAAATGTCCCACATTCTTTGCTAGGAAAGGATTTCCACCTCATAAAACTTTAACAATTGTCCATGATAATAACAAGAATATGATAAGTGCAATATGCCATAACTATATATGGCCCATACTTGGACTTTGAATCAATAAGTCAAAATATATTTGTAGAAACAATAAACCAAGATGCTCATTAAAACAACATCTTTCCCCTTTCCCTTTTAAATTAAATTAAATCGCCAATACACCATCATTCATTTTTTTTCACACAGAAGCGATTTCAAATTTCAAACTGTAGAATCATCTTTGCAGGGTAGTCATCAGTGCAGTCAAATAAAAGCATCTTTCATCACTATTCACATAATGGGGTCCCACCTATTTAGTATATCATTAAATATATATAAGTAATAAGGCATTGCAACCCATTTGCATGCATGGATTCCATGTTGTGCTTTTGGGCGTCAACACACAATTCACTCAAATTCAATTGAAAAAGGGTGAAAGAATTAGAGACTTTAATCTAATATTTTTTAAGACATTGAATCATATTCTAGAGGAGCAACGACCAAATGCCCCTATTATCTTTGGTTGTTATAAGAATGCAATGCATGCCAATGTAAATTGTACCATAATATCCTCAAGAATAAATAATCTAGATGGAGCTATTCAAAAAGAAACTAAAATGGAAGAATTCATGCTAGAAACAAATGCAAATCCTAAGATAATTTTAGGGAAAGTCCRGAGGCAAATGAACACTCTCACAATATCATATCAAGGAGTATCCACGTCAAGAAAAGTTAAGAATTGAGGAGTTGGTGGAGGAATCCTTCAAGGTATTATCCCTAATGTAAAAAATGATCCAACCACAACTTAAGAAATGAGACACAAATTGGAAATAAATCAAATGAATAGAACTATTTGACAAATGAAGAACGAGCTAACGAGATTAAGAAGAGCTGAAAAATTTGTTCCTGCAAATTAAAATTCAAGAATTTATGTCCAGGAACAAAGAAGAAACCATGTCCAAGAACAAAGAATGAGACAAGATAGAGATGAAGAGCATAAGCAAAGGGCACCTAGAGTGATAAACCCTAATGTTGTTGTAATGGAGGAAATTTTTGAAGAAGAAAATTTTGAGAATTACGATCAAGGGGTCAATAACATTCAAGATAAAATTCTTGAATCAATTCAAATAGATGAAGGTGAATCATCCTTTTACATTTTCAATGAGAAAGAAGAGTCTCACATTCTTCAAGAAAATGTTTTGCAAACAAGAGCACAAGTAAACAAATGAAAAACAAAGGAAGTTGTCGAAAAAGAAAAGGAAAAGACGAAACCAAATCCTACAGAGACAACAAAACAACAAATATTTGTTAATCAAGCTAAAAATCCACAACAAATGACTTACAATGTGATTGATGATTTGAACAAGTTAAGAATCACTTTTCCCTTCATGGAAGTAGTGAAAATTCCGCAACAAAGGGAGAATATTTTGAAGATTCTTGATGAAGCAAGCAATAGAATAGAAGTTGTTGTTGCCAATTTCGGGCAACAACAAAATCCTACATCAGTTAAGCCAAGGGGTAAAGTTCCACCTTTTTTATATAACTATAGAGAACCATGATGTTGTATTGCATACTTGTTTGATAGATAGTGGAGCAACCAATAATATTATGCCCCTGTCAGTCATGGAAGCACTTGGAATGGGATGTATTAAATATTATGAAACTAGGGAAAGCATTTATGCAATTGATTCAAGAAAGGTCCCAGCTTATGGAAAGATTTAATATTTGTGTGCATGAATAATTGTAGCACCACACATCACAACAGTCTTTACCATCATAGTGGTATATTTTCCTCCAACATACAGAGTTATTCTAGGAAGAGATTGGTCCTCAATGATTGGAGGATACATAATGAATGATGGAAGTTGCATGATGTTGCCTAATAAAGATGGAACAATGGCCAGATTTCCTAGAGAAGCCAGAAAACTTGCATCCTTCATAAAGAAAGAAAATAAAATGATGGAAAATTATATTGATGTAGGAATCAGAAATTATGTTGTCCTTAGTCCTGAGCAAATCATCCCTCCAGAGAAAGAATAGGAGAATTCATTTCAAGGTTTCTAGAAGATGTTGTTCTATAGCGCCTTCTCCAAATATAGAAGTGGAGTAGGGTTTTTTTTTCAAAATTCCTTAGTCAATTATTTGTCCACGCACTATCATATTGGAGTTCCCTTGTACAAACAATGAAGCAGAATACAAAGCACTGATACAAGGGACGAATCTTGCATTGCAAATGAAGGTAGAGAATTTGGTAATAACTAGGGATTTTGAACTGGTTATAAATCATATTAAAAAGAAGTACAAGATCAAGAAATAAAGGTTGAAGCATTATGTAAAAAAATTAATTGTACTTATGGACTCTTTCAATTCTTTTAATATATGTTTCATCCCAAGAGATAAAAATCAGAAGGTTGACCCACTAGCGACTGTTGCATCCATTTTTTATCCAGATGACTCCCAAAATAAAAATATATTTCATGTAAAGAGAATTTTCAAGCCTTCAATTCTTGACAACCAAGAGTACTTACAAGTTTTTGAAAACGATGAACAATTGGTTGATTTTCTTGTTGATTCAAACAATTCTTCTGAAATCTTGGATGATCATAATCATATATCTGTCTCAAAAAATTGTATTGAGTTTGAATCTCTTTTCACAAGAGACGATCAAACAAAACTTCATGATATGAAGGAGGAGAAATCTATTAGAAAAGTGCAGGAGACACAAAAGATAAACATTGGCACTCATGATTTCCCAAAATATGTAAATCTTGGCATCGGCTACACAAAGAAATAAATTGATCAATATACTTCTTTATTTAAAGATTTTTATGATATTTTTTCTTGGACCTATGATGATCTAAAAGAATATGACAAGTCCATTTTTCAACACACCATACCCCTTAAAGAATGAGCAAAGCTTGTCAAGAATAAATTAAGAATAATCAATCCTAAATTGAAGCCCCTAGTCAAAAATGAATTGGACAAGTTAAAAAATGATGGAATAATTGTTCACATAAGACATCTAAAATGGTTGTCAAATCCAATAATTGTCAGAAAGAAGAGTGGATAAATTTTCCTCTGTGTATCTTTCAGAGATTTAAATAGAGCAAACATCAAAGACAATTATCCACTCACAAACATGAGGATGTTGCTACAACAAGTGACTGGTTCAACATTGATGTCCATGCTTAATGGTTTTTATAGATACAAATAGGTTTTGGTTGTTGAAGAAGAAAGACCAAAAATTGGTTTTGTCACACCATGTGAGACATATGCATATACCTTTTGGGTTAAAAAATGTTGGAGAAATTTTCCAACGAGCAATGGAGCATGCCTTTAAAGACTTGATTGGAAATTTCATGGCTAATTATCAAGATGATTTGACCATTCACTCAAAGATTAGAGAAGAACACATCAAACATTTGAGGGAATTCTTTGAGCGTGGTAGATTGTATGGTATATCCTTGAATCCAAAGAAGTGTCTATTTGTTTTATTAGAGGGGAAAATTTCGGGGAACATAGTAATTAAGGAGGGGATCTATATTGATCTAGAAAGAATTAAGGAACTTAACAAATTGAATCCCCCGACATCTAAAAAAGGAGTCCAGTATTTCTTTGGAAAGATAAATTTTGTGCAAATATTTGTACCAAATTATGCAAATATTGTAAAACCCATTAATCTGCTATTAAGAAAAGATAAAAAGTTTGAATGGACTTGGGATATTCGAACAACATTCACCAGGATTAAGCATGCAATCACCATTCCTCCAGTACTTTTCTGCCTTAATTTTGATCAAAATTTCATAATATATTATTTTGCTTCAAAGGAAACCATTGCTTCAATAATGACACAAAGAAAGCTCAAAGAATAAAAATTTCCAATAAGTTTCATGAGTAAGACTCTGCATGACTATGAATTGAAATATTTGGAGATAGAGAAGTGAGCTCTCTCTTTGGTCAAAGCAGTGGCACATTTTAGGAATTATATTCTTTCATCTCATGTGATAGCCTATGCCCCAACCTCTCCAACGAAGATGTTGCTAAATAAATAGTTGAGAGAAGGCAAATGGGCAAATTGTCTTGCCAAGATTCAAGAATACGACATTGAGATCAAGCCACTAAAAGTAGTTAGAGGACAAGAACTATGTAAATTGATGACATGGATTGAGGACGTAAATGCAGATATTTCTATTTCAACAAGGTCTTCAGCATCTACATCAGAATGATACAAGGATATTATCTTTTATCTGAATCTAGTCAATTTCCAAATGGAGTGTCTTCAAAAGAAAGAAGGGCATTGAAAATTAAAGAAAAACAATATGTGTTGGTTGTTGAAGTCTTGTTTCACAAGAATTTATTTGGAATGTTGTTGAGATGTATTGATTCAACAGAATATTAAGAGGTGCTTCAAGAATTTTATGAAGGTGCTTGTGGTGGACATTTTGCACCTACAACTACTACACACAGGATTATGAGAGTAGGTTACTATTGGCCTACTATTTTCAAAGACTCATATTCTATGATTAGAAAATGCATTTCTTGCCAAAAATTCTCTGGAAAAATGAAAAGAACAATGATGCCTTTGCATATTATAACAGTTGAAGAACCATTCACATAATGGGGACTATATGTCATTGGACCCATCAATCCAAAGTCCAGCAAGGGCCATTCATACATCCTCACCGCAACTGATTATTTCACTAAGTGGCAAGAGGTTGTAGCTCTCAAAAAGGTTGATTTTGAAGAGCTCATTAATTTCCTTAAAGAAAATATTTTGTCAAGATTCGGGGTGCCAAAAAAGTTTATAATTGACAATGGGTCAATATTCATAGAATCAAAGCTCACCAAATTTTGTGGGGAATTTGGTATCATGATGGGGAAATCATCAAACTATTATCCTCAAGGAAATGGTTTGGTAGAGTTGACAAATAAAACTTTGATTCAAATCCTAAAAAAGAAAATTTCAGTGAACCAGAGGAACTAGCATAAAAAATTAATTGATGCATTATGGGTAGACGACTTACACCAAAGGATAGAACTGGATCATCACCATAGACATTAGTATATGGAAAAGAATCCAAAATTCCCATTCACTTGGAGTTGAACTCTCTGATATACGTTGTTAACATTGAATATTCAGTAGAAGTTTCTCCTCTACAAAGAAGATATGACCAGTTGATGAAATTGGAAGAACAAAGAAATGAAGCATTAAGGAAAATGACACAAAGACAATAGGTCATCAAAAATCATTTCGATCAAAGCACATCGGCAAAATGTTTTCAAAAAGCGCAACTGTTATTATTGTGGAACAAAGCCAAGGAAAAATCATCTCTCCATACAAAGTTTGAAGCATTATGCATTGGTCTATATATTATTAAAAAAATTCTTGGATACAATTCTTAGCTGCTAAAATATATGAAAG
The DNA here is from genome assembly GCA_032191745.1 of Picea mariana. Taxonomy (NCBI): domain Eukaryota; kingdom Viridiplantae; phylum Streptophyta; class Pinopsida; order Pinales; family Pinaceae; genus Picea; species Picea mariana. Next base: position 3,939 of record JASDQU010311848.1, on the reverse strand, counting down.
GGACATTGAAAATGTTGTTAATCAACGAGAAACATCTCAAAAATTTCTTCTCTTAAAAATTTCCAGTCTCATTCTGTATATTTTGTACATAATTTTCTTTCCTCTATGCATATTTTCAAAACTTTTGTTTTCTTTTCTTTTACTGACTCCATGCCCAATGGTCGAGATTCTGGATTCTCGATAACCCACAAGGGGGTTATCGTCCCACAATTGGAACTAGTTGTTAACCCAAAAGTGTGCTAAGTCTTTTATAAATTTTATTTTGTATTTTTTCTTACACTTGGAAAATTTTTCATTTTGTCGCGGGTTCATGAGTCATTTCCATATTTGTACAAAGTTCTACCTCGTCCAAAATGCACCCGCCACATTCTATCGTATCCACTTTGCACCAACACTTTGATTTTTTTGAGTCTTTATTGGGTTCATCACATACTCTCATTCAAGTCTAAAGTTCAGTCATTATCAAAATGCACCACCATGCTTCACAATCCTCATTTTGCACCATACTAAGAATTTTTTCTAAGCTTTCACTGTGGGTTCATCTCACTCATTTGACTTATTTGATTCTCATTGCAACTCATCTGTTTGTTTCATGATACTTAGCCCATTTTTCAACACTTCATCGTGGGTTCATCATTCATATAATAATTCTTCAAAAACTTTTCTCTCATCTATCTATCTGATCCAAGTCTCATACTTAGTTATTTCTTAAAGATTTTCACAGCAAGTTTGTGCTCATACTCCTACTTGTAATACGTGTATTTGTTTTTGTTGTCCCCAAGGTATATTAAATGTAAATCTTATGGAAAATAAAAAATAGTTGAAATCTTAAAAGGTTGTTATACCTTCTCGAGACAATCCGCCATTAATTCAAATATAATTCATATTAATCTTTCTTCAAAAGAAGAGTATTGAGGCATATTATGATAAAGGGGTTTTTCTTTGGTATTAATGTTCCAAAACACTGTACATAATTTGTCAACTCCATTAAGCAAGATGGATAGAAAGAAAGAAAGATTTTGTGGAGATACCCTCAATACATTGGGATGAGAGAATCAAAATTTTCACTAGTCCAGAGCATACAAATATTACTCTACATTGTCTCCAGCAAAGAGACGTTCCAATGATACTTGGACATCAGGAATTGCCAAAGCAGGTTGTGTTCCAGAGGTTTTTGGTGCTAAAGATATAGTTATGTGGTGTATATATAAGTTCAACAAGAACCATAGGATTATTCAACTACAAGGAGAATCCCCACTTTCAAGAAAATGTTGAAGCTACTAGAGCCAACGATGACTTTTAAAGGCGATCAAGCCAAATATTTCTTGAAAGCTAAGAATGGTGGGTAGGATCTCTTGCAACAATATCTTGAAGACCCAACAATAATGCATGAAGATTTATCAACCATCCAAGTTATTTTGCTAAAATACCCCTACCGAGAAATGGCATGGCTCTTTGCTAGGGTAGTTAGGCAAGAATCGACTGCAACCATTCCTCGTTTAGCTCTGTACATTCTACATTTTTCTATTCATAAGAAATAAGTTTTTGAATGGTTGAAAATCATTTCTTGCAAAATATCTTTCTAATTATCAAATTTTAAGAAGAACGAGAAGTTCTACATGTCTTTGTACTTAATTTGTGTTATCACATACTACCATGTTTTTAAAGGTATGCATTTAGCTAAACATTTCAATTGCAAAATTGACCCAGTTCATACATGGTGCCTTGATTTATGGAAGCAGAAGGTAATGTATCATTTCTACGATGCCTACAATTTGTTTGTTTCTTCTTTTAAGAAACTCATATGTGGATCCAGTACATCAAGACTTTCTTTGGAAGCAACAACATTTATGGAAAAAAGAGGAAGTTTTGAAGCGATGGACCATTATAGCATTGTTAGGATTTATTGTTCTCGAGAAATGCCTTTTTATTTGTCGTATTATGTATTAGACAAAATATTTGTGATTGAATTAGTTTGTAAACAGTACAGATTATGGGCTCACTTCTTCCATGAAAGAAGGAAAAAACAATGTATTCCCCTACCATGGAAAATTAGTGAAATAGTATTGAAAAATGTTTCTAATATTGATGAATATGCAAGACAATTTCATTTGTTTGATTTAAAGATGGCAAAAGAAATTAAAGGGTTTGACCCAAATCAATTGCTCATGAAACATATGATCTATGTGGGTTATAACGTTTCATATTAAAACACTTTGATGTTTGGAGAAGAGGAATATGAAGACAAAAACCATGAGGCATTTCCTATTGAAGATATTAACATTGTCTAGCATGCAAGAGCTGTTAATGAAATAAGTACTCGTTCTCCTAATGTATCTCAGAGAAGCGGCCCACAAAAATAGAATTCTTAGTGAGCAGCACAAGAACAAAAGAAGTCTTTAGTCAATGATATTGATGATGGAGGAGATCAAAATCCTCCCAAGGGATATTTGGAATGACCTCACAAACTTCCTATAAAAAGTAAAAGAAAAAGGAAAACCAATTAGTAAGAAGTATAAGAAGTATCACCTAAAGACGAATTTGTTCTTGAGGACATGGATTTGGATGTCAACATTGAAGCTATAGAATTTCTCGATGAAGAGAAAAGACTTCAAGAAACTCGGGAAGTTGCAGCTGAATTGGCAACACGGGAACCAGTTTTCTTCGAAGAAGAATATTTGACTATGCACAATGCTTTGTATGATAAAGATTCAAAGAAATTAATCTTTGAAAAAATACATTCAAAAAATAAAAAGTCCAAGGAAAATCCAATTCAGAATTAGATCTCAACAGGGTACCACCTTCTATAATTGCATGTATCCACGAAGTTACAAGAGAAGCCCTTAAAGTATACGTTGATGAGATGGAAAATAAAAATGCAATTATGAAAAATTGAATTAAAGAACTTGAGACTTCCCTGATGTCGCCACCCATATTCACCATCCTGATTGCCATTGTTTAGCCTTGGAGGAACTTTAATGGAACACCAAAGTGAAGTTCAAAATTAAGAGGGACATCAAGCATGCTTGTTGTTGTCAGAAGGTATGATGGGGACAACATAAAGAAAATTTTGTCTCTCATTCTTGAATCATGGGAATTGGCGAATAGCTTTGTTTCTCTGGGGTCCATAATTACCAATCTAAGACAATACCTCCAGGATGGTCTCGAGAATGATGAGGGTTTTTATAAAGAGGTTGTTGTTACATTTGTTTTAAAATTTTCAGGTATGAGTGAACTAAAAAAAAATGAAGAATATTTATGTTCCCCCACTCGTAGAAAACAATTAAAATCTTGTTGGATTAAGAGAATAAAGACTTTAAAGGAAATATGGGTTGATTATGACACTTTAAGTGTAAAAAAATGGGATTTATATTTGAAGTCGATTGAATTAGACTTGGTAGGAACCATCGGAGAAGTTCGAGACCCGAAATTAATTTTAAATTCTATGCTTATGTGAAGAGGATAGTTTAAAGAACATCTGGAAATATTGAAGGTTGTGTCAGCAGAGAAATTTAACACTTTGACCAAGTACATAGAGCAAGAAGTTGAAAGTTAGCTAGTTAGCTATGCTAATAAAAATGAAGATATTGAAGACATGTTGCACCAACTTTCAATTGGATTTAGAGATATTGAAAGAACATTATTTGATATTAAAGTCACGCAAGAGATAACTTTCGTGCTTACGAGGGATTACAATGAAATTGGTTAAAACAAAATTTAATCAAAATAACTAAAGAAGATCAAGCAGAGGCAGTTGGCACTGATCATGTAATTGCAGCAAAAGAGAATACAAAAGAAACATTTGCCAACATATATCAAAGAGAGAAATACATCACAATGAGTAAAATGATCACATCCTTCTCTATTCGTTTATCTTCTCGTTCAAGAATCATCCAGTTGTGTCTTGTCGTTCCTGAGAAAACATAACTGATTCATCCC
>JASDQU010311842.1:0-11456 GCA_032191745.1 Picea mariana | reverse complement strand
GGATCCTTACAATAGAAGCTTAAAACCAGCTAGTTAAGGTGGTATTACAAGAGCAGAGATAGGGAACCTTCTAGAAAACTTCAAGACAGACATCCTAAGCGCAATAAGTTCCCAGTTGGACACCCTTAAACTCAAAAATAAACAGGAGGAGGAGAATGCAACAATGAGCATATATTGTCCAAGATGCAGAAGGAAGCATTCCTTAAGGGAATGCCCATTAGATAACATTTTAGTTTGTGGTTTCTGTACAAAAGACCATTAAACTGAGAAATGTCCATCCTTGCCTAGTTTATTAGCCATCTATAGGAGTGGAGATCCTGGGGAGTCTTCTTATGCACCTAGGAGGCCATGGCAGCCTAGGAATCAACCCACATACCCATATGTACAATCCCAAGTTCCACCCTATTATCAACAACAATAATAGTGGACCCCCCTAGGTTGGAAAAACTGGTCTACTCAGTACCAACATCCTTGGCTACAAGGATGGAGAGGAGGACACAATCTAGGAAACCATAAAGCTCCACCTATTCCTATGTCCAACCATCCTTATCCTCAGTTCCCATCGAACACTCCACAGCTTCTGCCAGGATTCGTTCCACCACCTTTACCTCCTATCCCACAACAACAACCCCTACAATATCAAAATGCAAGCTCCATGAGACCGACACTCTTACCGGCATAGCCAGTGCCGAACCCCAATAATAATCCCCCTCAACCTCTTAACAATGTTGAGATGCAGGCCTTCCCGACATATGTCATTACTCCTGTTCGATTACAGGAAATTCAACTAAGATTGGGAAAAGTTCTAGATAGGCAGAGACCTTTAGTAGTCATCCAGGAAGAAGAAGAAGAAGAAGAAACCACCCAACAACCCACATATGACACTAGGTGGGAAGATGTTATTATCCCAAAGAATCAAGAACCCAAGCTTCCCCAAAATGAACCTTCACAAATTATGAAGGTCCCTCCTTATCCAAACCAATTGGTAATCGAGAAACCTACCACCCGACCAGAATTTGACATTTTGAATGAACTGAAAAATATTTGTGTCAAGATTCCTCTGCTTCAAGCCATTAAAAACATTCCAATCTATAGTAAGGTAGTCAAAGAATTGTGTATTAAGAAGCCAGGTAGGAAGCAAAAGGACCCCCCTACAGTACATTTGGTAGGTGGACTCTCCAAGTGCATATCAGAACAGCCAAAGCTAGCAAATTATGGGAATCCAAGAAACCCCGTAGTGACCATAACCATTAAGGAGGTCTCCATCGAAAACACTCTCATAGACTTAGGGGCAGCCATTAATGTTATGACCGCTACTACCTTGGAACAATTACAGTTACAACCTCTTCTTTGGCCTACCCCAACCATTTTGGAATTAGGAAATAAGACTAGGGTTATACCTGAAGGGATTTTAGATGATGTCATGGTTACTTTAGCCTCCTGGGAGTACCCAATAGATTTCCTTGTCATTCATTCAAAGGATCCTACCAAAGGCCATCCTGTTATTTTGGGAAGACCTTGGCTAGCCACAACCAATGCATTTATTGGCTGTAGAGAAGGAGAAATGACCATCTCAAATGGTCTCTCTATCCAGAAGCTCACCATTTACCCTTCAGCTCAACCTATTATGGAGAATCTATGGTGGCTTGAATGTCCATATGAGAATGAATACTAGGAAGAACCCGCATTGCCTAGTGACCATGCAAGGGCAATTCAGGAGCATACACCAGAAAATGTGCTAAACCAATTTATTTCTGCTCTTACATGTGTGGATTTTCCACAGTCTTTTCCCCAATTTGAGTACATGTTTGGGGAAGAATTTCAAGAACAATTAGATCCATCCATTTTGTCTTCGACATCTTTTATTTTTGAAATAGATGAGTTTGCCATGTCTTATACTATGCCCTATGAGATTAGTCCAGGGAAATTTTTACATATAAACTCTGGGCTAGATAACAGTTAGTAGATATCCTTACAAAACAATCAGGAGCATTTGCATGGGAATACACTGACATGAAGGCTATACACCCAGACACATGCATCCATCATATATACACCTAGGGGGAAGTGACACCTGTTAGGCAACCCCAGAGAAGGATGAACCCAGTACTCAAAGACATAGTCAAGGAGGATTTATCTATCCCATCTCTGACAATAAGTGGGCATCCCCACTTGTAGTGGTTCCAAAGAAAGTGACCGGGAAATAGAGAATTTGTGTTGATTTCTGGGAACCCAAATTTGGTTTTCTCTAACACCTATAAAATTGTTACACCTCAAAATTACTCACTTCGATAGTGTCGCAAGTGTCGTCATTACGAGTGTTGTAAGTGTCGCATCTTGTCCGCAAGTGTCGCATCTTAACTACAAGTGTTGTAAGTGTCACAAACAATATATTTCCATATTGCTCATGTTGTGCCTCTAACGACATCACAAAGACACTTAAGACACCTCAAAGGCTAGTTTGGAAGAAGAGAAATCAGTTGACAGGGAGTACAAACCTTTTGCCATGGAAAAAACACTCAAAAACTGAATTTTGGAGAGGAGTGCTTCCCTGCCCACTGTCAGGGAGTGCTGGCACTCCCTGAGCCTCTTTGGGGGAGTGTTTGAGCACCCTGTGCACCCCTTTGGGGGAGCGCTACCTCTTTTTTAGAAAATTCTGGGTTTGTTGAGGCAAATAAGGGAAGAATCCCTCAATTCCTAAAGGTAGTTGGATTTGAATAGATGGTCAAGGCATGATCTTAGGGGAGATCCTCAACTGAAGGAGAGGAATCCTTAACTCATCCCAAATATCTCTCAAGTGGTTGGACCTCTCCAAGGTTATATAAGGAGGCCTTCTCATGGTGAAAGGTGCAGTGGAGACTAGAGATCGATACTAAACTTATGATCCTATAAGTGGTATTGATAGAGTACAATGGAGATTGGGAATTACATCAAACTTATGATCTCATGAGTGAGATGCCATCAAAGCCATCAGTGGAGATTACTTGAGCAAAGGGGTTGGACAAGGAGAACTAGAAAAAGCTGTTGCACCTTCATTCAAAGGATTGTAAGTACTTTTACTTGTTCTCATTAATATAATCAATGCTTGGCCTGTTTCTTTCAAACTTGTGCTTGTTCCATATGAGTTTGTCTACAGTAGATGAATCTATGATTGAGCTAATCTCAGTAGAGTAGGAAGTCCATTGTATCTTTGTTGGTTTTGCAGGACCTATCAGGGAGCTCAAGATCGAAGCTCAGCCAGGACTTTGCAAGGACAAACGTCACTAACAAGGTACATATCTTTCTCCTTCTCTTTCATTTATTAGCTTGATTAGATCTAAAAGGAAGTCAGTGTCCATGTTAAGCACTTTTCTGTCTTGGTCTTAGGAGTCTAAAGACCAAGAGGGAATCCACTTGTACGCAGGGGGATTCACCTACAACAGAAATTGGCGACTCAACTGGGGAGGATATTCTGATTTTTGTTTCCATTCCCAGATATTGTTTTGGCCCTTTGCCCATTGATTTGATCTTCTCCACATTGTCTTTTTATTCTTAGATTGGTTTGATTGCCTCTTTATGTCATCATGATCACCCTGATTGACTGAATTTTCTTGAATTTTTGAGTTTCTGGGAACTTTTCTGAGCTTTTTTAGCAGAGCGCTCCCCTGCCCTTGCTAGCAGAGCGCCAACACTCCCTGCTGGTCTTACACAGAGTGTTGGAGTGCTCTGGTACCCCTCACACCATAGCGCTATCCCATTTTTAGTGAAAAACCCTCAAGTTTTTCAATTTTCTGGGTTCAGTTTTTTGCCTTTGCACTTGCTCAGGGTCTCATACTCTTAGTCCATCTTGGTATTGGCTTTCAAACACCTTATTTCTGAGAATTCATCCTCTTTTGTTTGGATTTTTTGACATTTGTCCTTACTTTGCAATTTGTCCTTCACGATTTGGAGTCAATTTGTCGTTTTCTTCTCGTTTATCTAAATGAGTGAAAACTTTGTAAGGGGTTTCAAAGGTCTTTTGTACTTTTCTTTCTGATCTTTGAGTCATCTTGTCCAAGCTCTTTCTCCTTCCTTTTGATTTTTTGGCTTTCTGTTTCTTGTTTGATCACAACAAGGGTGTCTTTTGGTTTATGTGAAGTTTGCTTCCAGATTGCTTAAATCTCACAACTCTTGAAGTTCGATTAGCATAAGAAGCTTTAGATCTACTGGTTATCAGTCACATACAAACATTTTAACATTGCATTGGATTCCTTATTGAGGAGTATTGCATGAGGTCATTTCATCTTGGTGTTTGACAGTGAAAGGAAAATCCTTCTCCTTCCCTTAATTAGACATTCATTGAAAGAAAAGATTGCTTATCATTTCTTATGCATGTTTTGGGAACTGAGTCATAATATCATCAATCTTCACTCTCATACACCTCTGAGTAAACAACAACCATTAAAATCATTGCTTAACTAAAATTTATCAGACTTTTTACATCTTTGTTAACAAACCTACATTTGTTTAAGGTGTAGGGCTTTGGAATAGGTTGAAAGGATAACTTTCCAAAGCTATCAAACAAACTTAGCATCTTGTGATAGGGAGAGCAAATCCAGTTGTCATATAGGCTTTCTAGGATCCCCCTCTCACACAGGGGTTATGCACGAGGTCACATTCGGGAGAGTTACGGAGATTATCCCTCTGTGGTTCAACTGTTTGTAGTGGTCGGATTGTATATTGAGTGTCACTTAAGGGTATACCCATGATTATGTGTGGGAGCCTCTCGAGTTGATTTCAGACTTGTTATCCTGCCCATACGTTCCAACTGGACTGTCAATTGTACCCGCCTAGGGGCTGACTATGAGTTGGTGACCTTAGTAGCCATAATATTTAGGGTCTCACACAAGGTGACGGTGAAGGGAAGTCTCACTGTACCTGGAACAGACGTTGGTCAAACTCACTTGGGATCCTTGGAGGGTAAATCCACAATTACTGCGTGGAAGCTTGCACCAAGGCGTAAGTCTGTTAAGAAGGTCGCCAACGTAACTGATCCACCCACTCTACCCCTGCCTCTTCCTATTTTGATCTCGCGATGTTGGATTTCATCACCAACTAGTGGTTTCATTATGGGAAGGTTTTGTTTGATTGTTTGCTTCTCAAATTCATAGCGTGTGTTGGTTGTGTTACTTAGTGGACCTTAGGTCGAGTCAGTGTTAATGGCATCAAATCCCGAGAGTACCAATGGAGGGACCCCTTGTCCCAGGGAACCTTATACCTTTCCTTCTTTTGGAAACTTTGGTCCTCCATACATTGAGACACTGAGTCTTCCGGGACTCACCATCGGATTATCGGTTTGGTTATTCCCCACTCCAGAGATCTCGAATCCTCCCAATGTTTCAACTGCACCTAATACTTTAGATGTCAGTACACCACCCACATATCAACCTCACATCAAATTTTCGCCTTCTTCACCCATTAAGTCTCCTTCCATTTCTCCTCCTTCGCCTAGTGAAAACTCTAAAGCAAGTAGCCAGGTTGATCAGAAGAAAAAGAAACAAAAAGAGAAGAAGAAGAAGAACTTGAAAAGGACCAAAGCTCCAACAACATCAAATGTTGGATCCAAGCAATCAACTACTGTTAATAGTACTGGGAGTGTTGATGAGGTCAACAAGATTAAAATGAAGAATTTGAAACCCAAATTCCCTTGCAGTCTTTGTAAGGGTGACCACTTTTTGAGAGATTACCCTTGTATTCCCAAGGTCTTAGAAATGTGGTCCTCCACGTCATTGGCCTCTGCTGGACATGCCGGTGATACCCCATCACTTAGTGATGTCAAGGTTGGTAAGAAGAAGACAACTATCAAATTTCCTTGTATGTTATGCAAAGGTGATCATTATTCTCACCTTTGTCCTCGTATGGACGAGGCTTCTTCTCTTTTGGAAAAACTTCAACTTCCAAAAGGTTATCGTAAGCTTTCCCCCAACCCATCGTTAATTGATGGACTGGTCAATCCGATTCCATCCCCTGTCAGTTCGGTTGATCAGGTGGTCAATCTAGTTTCCTCCTCGATTGAACCACAAACCCAAGTAGCTAATCTAGTTTCATCATCAATCAGCCCTACTCTTCATCAAAAGAGTGTAACCCAAGTAGTCGATCCGTTTTCATCCTCGGTCGATCCCACTCTCCCGTTAGAGAGTGACACCAAAGCGGTCAATCTGTTTCCACCCGTCGACCCCATTCTCCCGTTGGAGAATGAAACCCAAGTGGTCGATCTGGTCCTGTCATCGGTCGATCCCACTCCTCCTTTGATGAGTGCCAAAGTGGTTGATCCAGTCCCTTCCTCGGTCATTCCCACCCTTCATCCGAAGAGTGCTAAAGTGATTACTCTAGTTACATCATTGGTCAATCCCACCCTTCCTTTGAAGAGTGCTTGCGTGGTCGATCTGATCCCATCATCGGTATATCCTACTCTCCCTCTAGAGAGTAAACCCGATATTGCCCACGTTTTTCTCATTGATACAGAATCTATCGTGCTAGAGGGCATTCCTCATTATCCTGCAAAACCCCCTCCAAGCAATGACGCCATCCTTTTTGATTGGGGTGCGCTAACAGGACCTCGTCTTCCCTCTCACATTCCTTTCCAGATTACAGTACAGGTTTGTGGTCGGGACGTTCCTCAAACACTGATAGATGAAGGTGCGTCTGTTAATATTTTTTCCTCTGTTGCTTGGCAACTTTGGGTTGTCCTCAGCTTGCATCGATTACACAGAATCTATTAGCTTTTAACAGAAGAACTAGTCAACCTTTAGGGACCCTTCCTCAGTTTTCGGTAACTTTGGGAGGGAAAATTGTCTTTATTGATGTCATGGTAGTCCGAGACCCCTTGGATTTCGCTTTACTCCTTGGGCAGGATTATGTCTATTCCATGAAATCTATTGTGTCCACTCTTTTTCATGTGATATCTTTCCCTCACGATGGAAAAATTGTGACTATTAATCAACTTTCCTTCATCGATCCTGACTAGATTACCTCCCTGAATGGTTCTTATATGACGACAGTATCGCCCCCGCCACATGTCAATTATGTGGCGTTGTCTCCCATGACTTCGACTCTCGATGATTTGGATCCAGTAGTTGACATGGTGATCTCTTCGGTAGGGCTATTGGAGCCTGATCTCCTTACCCCTGCCGCGGCCCTCGACATGTGTTCCTTCCAGAGTGATTTTCTTCCATCCAGTGAAGATCTCTTGGAAGCCATGATCGAGTTTTCTCCCTTGACATGGTGTTCCTCCAGAGCGTTATTTTCTTGGAAGCCACGATCAAGAAGAGTGCACGAGCATAGTTTTTCTCTCTGTGGAAAGATCGTTAAAAAATGAAACCGAGGTCATGAGCATAGTTTCTTTTCTTTGTAGCAAGCTCGTTAAAAAATGAAACAGAGGCCTTGAGCATAGTTTTCCTCTCTGTAGCAAGCTCGTTAAAAAATAAAACAACAATCTGGGGATTGAACCCGGAGCCCTGAGCATAGTTCTTTTCCTGTGTCAAGCTCGTTAAAAAATGAAACAGTCACCTCTCCTGTCAGCTTGAGTCTTTCAGCAGATCTCGTAGATGTCGAGTCGAGTCTTTCGTTAGCTCTCGTATTTGAACCTTCATTTCATCCACATGTATCCTTTTTCTCCATCTAGTACAGAAATTGGTGACAACCTCAAAGTCGGTGAATGAATTGAAGCTTGGAGGGCATGTCTCCAGCCTTTGATGATCATTCTGGAGTTAAGCCACTAGCTTTCAAGCTAGGGGCATATCGAGCTTAGTCTTTGTTCTTTCTCGTGCTCGTAAATACATGAGAATGCAACTGGGTAAATTTTTATCTCTTTTTCGGACCTGCATGGATAAACGAAAAAGGATCCCCCTGGAGTCGTCTTTAAGCTCTTTTTAGACTCTCTAAACATGAAAAGATTGCCGAGTGATCTTGCTTCCTTTCCCACTCGTTAAAATGTTTGAAAGGGTTTCTTTTGAGTGATAATTTATCTCTTTTTCAGCCTCTCGAAACTAACATTACGAAAAACGACAACATTGGAGTCGTCTTTAAGTTGTTTTCAGACTCTCTAAATATGAAAAACCACCGATTTTACCTTCTCTGGACTCATTAAACAATCATACATTGAAGGGCCCATATGGGACCGAACCCTTACTTCTTCTAGTTAATTAAACAAAGAAAGAAGGACTTATCGAAGGTGAGTCATATCGAGCATGTGTTACCCTCCTCGAGTTCATTAAATTAAAAAGAGGTACTCATCTATCTGGATGAGGGAAAAATTGAAGGAAGCAAGTCGAGTGTTGGGCTCGAGATATGATCATTTTCATGACGTTATTATACACTTTTTGCCATATGTATATATGTGTTTTTCATCTTTCAAAGGAGCTTTTTCAAGAATTTTATGATAAAATGGTATAATCGACATAAGGTACGTGTAATTCGTGTTTTATGATTAAATCAAGCTTAATTTATCATGTTTTTATGCTTCCAAGAGTTAATTCACGTTTTTCTACTACTACAGGGCAAAACGCACCATGTTTCTTGATCCGRCACTTGATCCAACACTCGTTCCGGTACCTGATCCGACACTCGTTCCAGCACCCAGTATTGCACAAAAATGCAAGGCGAGTTGGCGGTTATGGTATTGGCGGCCAGTGATGGAAAAATCGGGCACATGGGTTTTGTTTATCATCGCCCCCTCCAGCTASTAAGCTCAAGACAAMTCGATTTCAGTTGTCCAAAGAAGGCGATTATTGGMTTCCTCCGTTTTGTTAGTTATGGCCGCATTTATTATAATTTGCYGAATTTAGAGGTGGTTCGATCCTCCTGTGGTCGACCACCTGGGTTGTAAGCTTATAAATACTGATAGGATGGTCATTAGATTGTTAACCAAGTAGCATAAGCATTAGAATTTCCAGAAACTCGTTTTTACTTTGTTTTGACATTTCACATTGCCAGAATTGTGCCAGAACTGCGTTTTCATGTTTTCATGGTGAATTCGGCCCGTTGAAGTTCGTGGTGTGCTTGTAGAAGGTAGCCACGAATTGCTGAGGGGCCCACCAACAGTCTGGTGATTGTATTTCTGTTGTTTATGCAATTTCTTAATTTAACTACTCTTTCTTATTTCCTGTACATGTGTGTTTTTTTTTTATCTAATTGATTAATTTGTTGTAGCTTAATTGTCTTGCTTTTATTTTGCAGGTTAGATGATGATATGTGTTAGCATGTATTAGTTTTGTAGATTAGGAACAAACTTGCAAGTTTCTACACTAATCCCGTGTGCAGTTAGACGTTAGATCATACTTTCTTTTATGATTTTATAGTCTAGTTTAAAACATATTTTTAATTAGATAGAATAAAGTTTTAACTTGGGTTTCTTTGATAGGGATGTTGATGGATGGATAGATTTAATTCTCGTTCTTAGTTATAGTTTGCTTACTTCAGTTTTAGATAGATTTCATTTGCTTCGTTATTGGTTAATGTAATTGTCAATTTACTTCTTGATATCATAGTTTAATTTATGTTTTTAATTCATCGTAGCTTGAATGATTAGAATAGACATAGCATAGTTTCCCTTTATGCAATTTCCTTTCATAGATTAAAACGCAATTAAATTCCTTAGTTAGATAATGATGATCTCATTATGATGTTAATGGTTTATACATGAATATGCAGGGTATTTAACATTACTTTTGTCATGGCTAAATTTTCGTTGGATTGTTTAATACATACCTTTCATTTTGCCATTGAGATTAGTGTTGAGTTTATACCGTTGGAATTGTCCTTTGTTGTCAAGTGTCATCGAGATATCATCTGTCACCACTGAAGGCATTCACACAACCACCAGCATTACATTTGAGTGTTTCATAGATTAAAGATAGTTTCTCACTTTTGTAGATCATAAAAGATAGTTTCTTGCTTTCATAGGTTAGAATATAGTTTTATTGTTGTTATAGGGTAGTGAGTCTTTTGCTTCCATAGATTTAAGATTAGTTTTGTTTATTGTAAATTAGGCATTTAGTTGGTAGTCCTCATTTCTTTCAATAAAATGGATTTCATCTCATGCATTAGAAATAGTTTTGCATCAAGCATTTAGTCCACTTGCCTCTTAGACTGGCTAGTTGTTCAATGAGAAGTCTTTACTTACTTGTCCCTTTGCTTTAGTAGGATAGATAGTTGCCTTTGCTTACTTGTCTTTTGCTTTAGTAGGTTAATTAGGTGTCTTTGCTTACTTGTCTACTTGCTTTAATAGGTTAGATAGGTGCTTTTGCTTACTTGCTTATTTAATTGCTTTCATAGGGTAGTTGCTCATTGAATGTAGCTTGGCAAGTTAAAAGTAGTTTGCTTTCATCATTTGCTTAGTTTACCTTTGCTTATTGTCATGAACTAGTTTGCTTTGAATAGGGTTTTTACTTGTTTTCTTAGGAACTATCCATCAGTCCTTGGCCCAAAAGTACTTAGGTTACCTATTTTCAAGTTGCTTAGTAGGGTTTGCTCATTAGATAGGTTTGCTTGAATAGATTAGTCTTAGATAACTGCTTTCATTAATTAGATTATACTCCTACCAGCCTTTTACCTTTGGCATATATTTTGCTACAACTCTAAGTTTACTTACCCCGGGTTGACAATTTAATTGAGGGTAGTTTAGTGTCTTTTTTAGTACATATAAATCACCTAACATTTTGGCGTCGTTGCTGGGGAGTTGTCTTAAGGGAAGAAGTAATTAGGAATTAGATCATCCTTAGACCTTATTATTAGTTTGGTGGCGGGGGAACTTTAAGACAAAAGGTAAGAACTTGCACATCTGCTATAGCAGGTTTCCCCAAACCCAATAGTAGTTTTTCTTTTTGTTTGCTTTCATGAATAGACCTAGGAATCAAATGGTAGCTTTTTCTTTTTGTTTTTGCTTTCTTTCATGAATAGGCCTAGAGACCCACAAGGTAGATACATTAAATCAAAATCATACCTTTCAACCAAGGTTCCTTCCGATCTCTTTGGGGGAAGGGGCGTTCTGCTTATAAATTCCGCAGACCGATACTGAAAAACAGGAGCTAGCTCAACCCAAAGAGCTAAAATAATCTCTTAGAAGACTAACATAGGGAGCATTATAGAACAAGAAATTGAAGCATCAAACATATTGGGACAGGAGGCAAGACCACTCGAGCCTTCCGCAGAACCAAACAATACAACTTTTGATTTTACACCACCACCAGGAAATCCTAATTTTGAAGATATCATAGACCCTGAATAGGTGAATCCTTTGTTTGGTAGCTCAACCAATGTAATTATCTCTCAAATTGACATAGAAACTTTGGCACCAATAATCTCAACCGGCTCGAGTAGAGTCCCAGACATCCAATCAGTAGGAAGACCTTTTCATCAAAGAGAAACTTTGTTCTCTTCAAAGATAAAACCACTTAGGTACTATCTTTTTGGAAACCAAGACAATATGGGTGATCAGA
>JASDQU010311841.1:0-13570 GCA_032191745.1 Picea mariana | reverse complement strand
ATGACCTCTATTCTTTTGACTCCAGGAGAGTGCAATGTTTGGGAGTCATCAAGGACCTGGTAGTCTCTTTGTTTCAGCTGCCCATGAAGAGCATGGTCATGGATATTGTGGTGGCTGATGTTCCCCCCAAGTTTGGCATGCTGTTGTCAAGATCTTGGATTAAGAGACTGGGAGGGACATTACAGATGGATCTCACTTATGCCACCATTCCAGTCTTTGGGGGGGAACATAGGGGATTGTACAGAGAAGCCCAGCTAGCCTACATTGTCAGTGATGAAGCAAACCCCACTAATCACCCCATCTTTGCACTTGACACTGACTTAGCGTCTAGCTTGTTACAGGTCACTGAGACTCCTGAGGCCCCTTTGCAAATCAGAAAGCAGCCCATTCTTAATCCAGAAATACCTCCTCCAACCACCTCTGTTTGGAAAATGTTCTTTGATGGGGCTTCTTCCAGTATAGGTGCAGGTGCCGAGGTGGTATTCATATCCCCTTCTCAAGAGACCATATCTCTGTCATACAAGCTGGAATTTGAAGTCACCAACAACGTGGCGAAGTATGAAGCTCTGGTTCTGGGATTGAGAGCTGCAAAGGAGATGGAAATCAAGGAAACAGCTGTGTTTGGAGATGCAGAACTGATTGTCCAGCAGGTCAAAAATGTTTATCAAGCCAAGCATCCTCGACTCAGGAATTACAGGAACGAGGTATGGGACCTTGTGAATAATTTCTTCCTGGCTTTTAACATCTCTTTCATCCCAAGGAAAGAAAATGCCACAGCCGACTGTTTAGCTTTCACAGCTAGTCTGCTCGAAGTTCCTGAGCTGCCCACTGTCAGGTCCGATGTTGAAATAAAGTACAGAACCTCTGTACCGGACAATGTCAAGCATTGGAGGGTATTCGAAGACGATCTGGAGATTGAAAAGTTTCTCCAATCTGTAGATGACTTTTCTGCATTACACATAGATGAGGATCCTGACCTTAAGGGAGAACCTGACCATCACCCTGGGGAGTTGTTAAATAACATTGCTGACCATCAGATCATACAACTGTCGAGCAATCACATTCCGAAAGGACTTATCCCACTAGAAAGATTGTTTGATGGGAATGATGTGGCAGTGAAGGGTAGAGTTTCAGATGATGACGCTGACACGACTGAGTGCAACATAGGCACACCAGAGGAGCCCAAGTTTGTCAGGTTGTCAAGGAGTTTGACCGAGGAGCAGAAGGCCGAATATACTAAGTTGTTGAGGGAGTTTGTTGATGTGTTTGCATGGACCTACGAAGACCTCAAGACATACGACACATCAGTCATTGAGCACAAGATCCCACTAAAGGAAGAGGCTAAGCCGTTCAAGCAGAAGCTGAGACAGATAAATCCCATGCTGCTACCTGTCATGGAGAGAGAGGTAAAGAAGCTGCTAGATGCCCAAATCATTGTCCCCTTGAGATATTCCGACTGGGTGGCAAACTTGGTCCCAGTAAGAAAGAAAAGTGGCGAAATCAGACTCTGTGTTGATTTCAGAAATCTGAACAGAAGTTCAAGGAAGGACAATTATCCCCTGCCCAGCATGGAACATATATTGCAGAGGGTCACCGGAGCATCCAGGATATCCATGATCGATGGTTTCTCATGTTACAATCAGATATCGGTCATGCCTGAGGACAGAGAAAGACAGCCTTCACCACTCCATGGGGCACATTCATGTATGCCAAGATGCCATTCGAGCTGCTGAATGCGGGAGCGACTTTTCAGCGAGCCATGGACATAGCCTTCATTGGGGAAAAGGATAAGTTTGTGGTGATTTACCTAGATGACATAACAGTCTTTTCTAAGACTGATAAAGAGCACCGCTACCACTTGAAGAAGGTTTTCCAAAAGTGTCGGAGGTATGGCCTTTCCCTGAATCCCAAGAAATCATTGTTTGCTATGCATGAAGGGAAGTTGTTAGGCCATATAGTATCAGCAGAGGGAGTGAGAATTGACCCTGACAGGGTAGAAGCAATTCAGGCCCTGTCACTTCCCAGATCTAAGAAAGAGGTTCAGGCATTTTTAGGGAAGAATTAATTTTCTGAGGAGATTTGTTTCAAATTTTGCTGAGTTGGTGAAACACATCACAGCCATGTTCAAGAAGGGGAATGAAGTAAAATGGACTGCTGAACCCAGGAAGTCTTTTGACCGAATAAAGAAGGCGTTGACTGAGGCACCTGTGCCAATCAGTCCCGATTATTCCAAAGATTTTCTGATATTTTCTTTTGCTTCTTTTGATACAGTAGCAGCAGTCTTACTGCAGAAAAATGACCAAGGACAAGAGCAGCCTATTGCCTTCTTTAGCAAGGCACTGAGAGGTGCAGAGCTCCGGTACGAAATCATGGAGAAGCAGGCTTATGCCTTGGTGAAAGCTCTCAAGGCTTTCAGAGTCTATGTCTTGCATTCCAAGATTACTACATATGTCCCTTCAACCTCTGTGAAGGACATCCTTATACAGCCTGACATAGACGGGAGGAGAGGTAAATGGATCGCCAAGATCCTAGAATTTGATTTGGAGATTAAGCCCACCAAGCTGATAAAGGGGCAGGGTTTAGCCAAGATGCTGGTTGAATCCAATTGCAGAGCCTTGGGAATCAATTTCATCAACGAGCAAGCTGAGTCATCCGACAGGAGTTCCCAAAGGGCTTTGCCACTAGCAACGTGCGCCTGGTACAAGGATATCTTGTACTTTCTGCAAGAATTGAGGCCTCCTAATGGAATGGAAAAAAGCAAGGCAAGAGCTTTAAAGCTCAAAGCTGTCAGGTATTGCCTCATTGGCCAAACCTTATATTGGAAAGACCCTCTGGGGGTATTACTAAGGTGCCTGGACCCGCAGCAGGCACAGAAGGTTATGATCGATTTCCATAGCGGTCTCTGTGGAGGCCATCATTTTTGGAAGACCACGGCTCACAAGATCCTCCGAGCTGGGTACTACTGGCCTACCTTATTTCCTGATGTCTGCAGGGAAATCAGAGCTTGCATTAAATGCCAGAAATTCTCAAGAAAGCAGCAGCTCAAATCCCTGCCATTAAAGCCTGTGGTAGTCTCAGCACCCTTTCAGCAGTGGGGATTGGACTTCATCGGGGAAATTCATCCTCCCTCAAGTGGCCAGCACCGGTGGATTCTGACTGCAACCGACTACTTCACCAAATGGATAGAAGCTGTCCCCACCAGAAGCACTTCTCACAAAGTAATTATCAGCTTCCTGGAAGATATTATATCCAGATTTGGTTGCCCCAGCAGAATTGTTACTGATAATGCCTCTCCCTTTCGGTCTGAGCCTCTGGTCAAGTTCTGTGATCAGTTCGAGATTTCATTGATTCATTCTACTCCCTATTATCCTCAAGTGAACGGACTGGCAGAGTCCTCCAATAAAAGCCTAATCAAGCTTATCAAGAAGCTACTGGAGGACAATAAAAGGGCCTGGGACTCAAAGCTCAAATTCGCTCTTTGGGCTGATCGGGTGACCAGCAAGAAATCGCTGGGCATCTCACCTTTCCAACTGGTTTATGGACTAGAGGTCGTTTTCCCTACTCAGCTCGCCTTATCTGTGGCCAAATTCCTCCAGGACCTCGAGGGAGAGCCCAACCATGTGCTCAGAAGGATTCATCAGATGGTGGAAGTGCATTAGATCAGAGAACAGGTCAGGGACAGAGCCTACAATCATCAGCAGAAGATCAAGCAGGCTTTTGACAGGAAGAGCAAAAAGAAAGAATTCGAGCAGGGTGATCTAGTGCTCAAATGGGACGCACCCAGGCAAGAAAAGGGCAAACACAGTAAATTTGATGCCCTCTGGTTCGGGCCTTTCGAGATCCTTGAAGCATTTTCAAACAACACTTACAGGTTGCAAGATCTGGAAGGCAATGAAGTTTTTAGTGGCCCAATCAATGGACATTTCTTAAAAAAATGCTTTCTGTGAGCCGCAGTCGGCTCTTTTTGTTTTGATTTTGTAAATATTGTTTTTGTTTTTGTCTTTCAAACTAATAAATGACTCCATAGCACAACATCAAGGCACTAAGTCTATAATGGAATCTTTTGGTCTTCACCAAGCTCGATTTACAATGCACTCAAACCAACATATATTCTATTTTTGACCAAGATAAATTCAAATGCTTTTTGTTTTGGATAACTCTATGAGACTTTTAACAACATGTTGGGTTGAGTGAGAGTTCCCATTCATCAGAGAGCGCACTCCTTAGAATTTCATATGGACTAGAATTGGTCCATCATTCAACATAAGCGTAAGTGCACACACCTTTGTACATGGAAGCATATGCAATTAACCCAAAATGGCATGTGGAAAGGGCTTGGAAAGTGTTACCTCCCCAACTCTTACTTAATGATAAAATCCCTAATCCATAAGGTGCAACCCAAGAGGGAACTAATAGGACAATCACCACTATCACCTAGGCAACCTATTCTCTCACTTTAGGTTAGCACTTCTCCAACTCAAGGGAGGTATCCCTAGCTATTAAGATTACTAATAGAGAGCATCATGGGCCAGGTGATAGCAGATGAGAACAAAGGGCTTCTGACAGTGATCAGCCTCACACAGGAGCAGTTAGAGGAGATTGGAAGTGATAAACTTCCAAGTTTGCCATGGGATCCGGGAGTCCGTTTTGTTAGCAGGATGTTCATGTTGACCCAAGTTGCGCCAGAGAGCCACACACTCCACCTTGGGTTGGTTTGGAGTGGGCCTGCAGGTACTTGTCCTATGGGGCGAGACCTTTTCTCCTGCTTGATCGTCATGATAGGGCCTGGAGATGTTTGGACAGATACTTCTTCTACAGAGGTGTCTTCACTGATACAGTTTTTGGACAACATGTCCAATGGTCACAAGTATTTTAGTTGGAGGACCCAGGACAAGAGGATTTAGGATGTATGCAAGGAGCAGACAATCATGGTCAGAGTAGTGCACGGCCAGCAGGGTGATCTTCGACAGAGGTTAGCATGGGACCCAGGGATTGCAAGGCTGGGAATTTCACTCACTGACAAAGGCGAGTGGACCATTGCAGGGGAAAGTTATTCTAACTTTCCATTGAGCTTCAGTGTTGAGAGGAGCGCATTGCTTGCGGGTGTCTCATGGAGGTCTGGCAACACCTCGTTCGGGCATCAGCATGAGCAGTTGATGGAGGCCGTATGGATCTTGGTAGAGACTTGGAGGATGGATTCATTCCGAGATGAGGCCATGTGTCTTATGCAAGAGACTCTCGGAGTTGATGTATTTCAAGGTGATGCTTCCCAGGGGCTGGCAGTTCATGACTTGATATGGGACCCAGGGAGCAGAGTGCATGAGTATTCATCTTTGGATAGGTTCTACTGTGTATCCCACAAGTGGACATGGGATCCTGGTATTTTATTTGAGGGGATTTGGTTATTGCTTGAGGACAAGCAATTTTCTAGAAGGGAGGACTGTAATGTCCCCACTTTGGGACATCATCACAGTGCAGAGGTTTATGATGACCAGAGTAGCCAAATGGATTTTATAGCGAGTACAGGGGTTATTGAGAGGCATTGTGGGGTCCAGCTTGCATTGCTCATCCTATTTCATCATTATGAGCCATTCCGCATATATTGGCTTTGGTTCTGAGGCATTCCGACGATTTCCATGGTTTTGAGTATTTTTGGCCATAAGTCAATTAAATTCATTGAAGATGTCATTTTGGGCACATTACTTGGAGTAACCTCTCAATGTAATAGCTCATTGGAATCGGGAGAAGCAACACTACAGGATGGGATGCTAAGAAGTGACTTTCAGTGGCCAGGGAAGCCACAAGGAGAAATAAGGCAATTTTCAGAGGTAAAAAGGTTAATTAATTAATTAAAGTGATTTAATTAATTATTTAAATATTAATAAAATGAAAGTCACTTTGGAGGGATAAGGTGAGCAAAAAGTATAAAGGAAATGCAAGGGCCTCTACTCATTCATTCATGTATGATCATATTTTCATATCTGGCTTCTAGCTAGTGAGCCCAGCATTGGGGGTTTTGAGGGTTTTGACTTAACAAACCCTAGAGGACGATTCGGTGGTGAAAGATTCTACCTAGCTGGTCCCAAGCTTGGTCTCGAAGATGCAATACGCTCCCACACCATTCTAGTTCCAGATCTACTCAGTTGCAGGAGGATTCCACATCAGTTACTTGTGCAGATAGAGAGAGGGCACACCAATTGGGGGTTTCCAGCAAGGGGGGAGCACCATTCTTGGGGAGAGATTCATTGCAGGTGATTGGCAGGGCTTTTGGAGATTCTATCACCTGGGTATTCATTGCAGGTCTTTGGACATCAGATCTAGTCCATTCTTGAGGAATTAGCAAGGCTAGATCATCATCTACAGGTTGGGACGGCCTTGGGAGAGAGAGGACGATTTGGTGATTCAATGATTTGCAGATCTAGGAGGCTATACCTCATATCTGACCTCGAAACTTCTCCCAGGGGTTTGTGATTGCCCGATCTATCATTTTGGAGAGTTTCAGGAGGTTTGGAGGTCTCATTCACCCAGGTCGAGTTATCTAGGGTTTCAGGCACCCAAGGAGGCGCACCATTCAATGGAGGAGTTCAGATCCACAGGGTTTGAGAGTGACTTTGGAGATTTGGGCACATGGGTTGTCCTTACAGTTGCCTGATCTATCAATTGGCATATTTCTTAGGGTGATTGGACACTTTTGGCAGCAGGGCCGAATTGTTGAGGAGCTTCAGCTATCCAGCAGGGCGTGGCACCTTCCTGCTAGGGGGTTTAGCATTCTTACAGCCCAGATCTACTTGTATTCAGTCTTCATTGTATATCCAGCCTTTGGAGGCTTATTATAGTCTTCTATTGGAGCATTTTGTAGCAACTCTATTGTCTATCTTCTTGGCCATCTGTTGAGCATTCCAGATTGGCATCTTCATTGTAGCAGGTTTCTCTATTCCATGAATAAAAGCAGTTTTGAGATGTTTTCGCTTGTCTATCATATTGCGTATGGTTGAGGTATGTTCCATGGTTATGTCTTCTTGTTATTGTTGCAACACATATATAACACATCAGTAAACCCTAAGGCTGAAATCAAGAGGCCATCCTGCAAGTAAACACATCTAAACAAGTAGGTCAGTAAAGTGTTTGACGAAATACCACAACCAGAAAAAGTTTTAAAAGACACCAAAACCGTGATGATTTTGGCATAATGGCTTGGGATCATTACATATCCCTAGCAATTAGGATTACTAAAGCTATAGTCATTGAAGCTCAAAGGTGATGTGAAGAGATAGCTCTAGCAAAACAATGTTTTTGTAGTTTTAAAGAAGTAAAAGAATGATGAAGGGATCAAGAGATTAGTGCCAATCCAACAAGGGAAAATGGAGTCAAGAGGACAATCCAAGAAGGCAAGCTCAATAAAAGGTTAAGACTACAAGGGCTACAATATGCATGCCACAAGAAGAACTTAACATTGTTGAAAATGATAGTAAAGGAGTACTAGGAGGGCTTTAAAGTGCAACATCAAAACTTTGCCAATGAGGTGTGCCTTACCATGGAGTATTCACCTAGCAACCACTCATGTAAATGTAAGATGCAAGAGAATAATCCGTATAAAAGACAACAAAGGGTCAAGGGGGGAGAAATTCCTCACAAAAAACCCTTCCAATATGATAAATGTAACTTTCACCAATAACCAATCAATAGAAAGTACTAGCAACTCTATAGTCATACGCAACAATAAAAAGGATTACAACACTAGCCACACCTTGATAGGAAAGAAACCCTTACACATCACATATGCTCCAAGAAAGATATATCCATTAAGCTCCAAGGAGGGGAAACTCCAAAAATTCAACCATACAAAAATGAGAGAGGGTAAATTATATAGGTTTCAACTCAACTCTTCTCAACAATAAAATAACAATATCTATGTCAAACCCTAGATCTATCCTAGGGAGGAGTAAATAAACAATATCCTCCAAATACATAAAATAACAAGGTGGTCAAGCCACATGTGTACAATCTCCAACAAGAAAGCTCCATGAAAGTGGGATGTTTCCATCAAAGAAGGGATAAGATATGTCAAAGCTCCAACATCTAGCCTCCAAAGGCCTCCAAGTGTAGCAATCCATAACCGACTCCTCAAAATAGGCCATGAAAACCCTAGATCTAGGGTTTGAAACCTCTGAGATCTCCTCCAATGTGGATGTGTAGCTCTCCAAGGTGGAATATCCAAGAAAAAAAAACCTTCAAGAGTGGACAAGTAGCTCTCCAAGGTGAGACATCCTCCTCAAAGCATGCAAAGACCAAGTGAGAACTCTCATAAGGTGGCACATGTGGCATCATCAGTGAGACGCCCTCCTCCAATCATCAATAAATGTGCAATAAAACTCCAAGAAAGGTGGATGCCCTCTTCCATGARCATAGTTTAAGTACAAGCAACCTCTTCATGGTGGACGTCTTCTCAACATAGGGCATGAACCAAGTCAAACCCYCAAAGATAGCACATGTGAGGTCTGCAAGAAAAGCATCCCATTGTAATGAGGCCTCAAAGGTGGACGTCCTCCTCAGATCAAGTTCCAAGCAAATGGATCCATGAAACAACGCATCAACTCTATGAAGAACACATGGAATGTTGTCAATGCTCAACTAACTCCATGAAGAAAGGGGGCAGCCCCTCATCAACCAATAAAATATGACAAGGTCTCAACATGTGTGCAAGATACTCTTCCAAAAATGACACATGTGAACATTAATGCATGAGAAGGTGTGCAAAGTGGCCTCAAAAGGTGGAGCATTCATCAAAAAGTAATCAACAAGTGTGCAGCAAACCACTCAAGCTCAAGGTCCAAGATGTAACAACCTTCCATAAATGTACCAAGGGATAGATCCATGAATAAGGGGTCACTCCATCATAACAACATGTGTTGAGCCATCCAAGTGATCAAAGGAGGGGGACACCCTCATCATTGAAGCAACAAGAGTATGACAAGTGTGTATGTGCCTCCACATATGAGCCAAAAAAGGGGAAAGCTCCAATAGAAATCATAGCATATCTCAAGATAGTCCTCATCCAAGTGTGAAGCCAAGCAAAAGGTCTAGAGGGCACTCCATATAGAGCAGTGATCTACCTTGCAAGCAACTTATCCATGTGTAGAAGACATCCATAGGAGCTAGGGCGTTAGAGCAATGAGCCTCTAACGATGCTAATACCCATCCATCAAAGTAATAAACCATATGCAAAGAGGGGGGATATGCAAAGTGTTTTATGCCAAGATCATTCTCATCAAATGAAGATGTAAATGCAATGTCAACTTAGCCCCAAAGTGTTAGGGTGTTCCATCAAGGGAGTCATACATCAACATATATCATCGACTATCCACATGATCATAAGGGCTACTTAACCAAGTCTACTAGCATGAAATGAAATCAATCACCAAAACAACCAAAGCATCAACATTATCAAGATGTCAATGACTACTAGGCCATCCAAAGCTTCATTAACCTATAAACCTACCTTTGTGATAAAAATCACAAAGAGTAGTGAAAAAATTCACTAGTGTGAGCCTCATGTAAAATGAGGGCTAACAAAGAGTTCCTCCCTTCGATGCTCTTATGATAAAGAATAAGTTCAATGCAACAAGTACAAAGATGTACACTATGGGCAAGGTGCAAAACTTAGGAAACAATTTATTCAATTTATAGGTCATTGTGGTCCCTTCAACAACCATGATGTGATGGCTAATCATAGAGATTTAGGCTAGGATGCCTCGATTGGTTGGTAGAAGATGAATGAGCATGGAGCTCCAACTCTACAACAACTTGCTATTCAATTATTATCTTGGATTGCAACTTCCTTCGTAGCAAAGAGGAATCAGTCTATTGATAGCTTCACCCACTCTATCAAGTGAAATAGAGATACGTCTAGGATAGTGAAGAAACTAGTTGAGTGCATAGTACCTTAGGTCTTCAACATATGAAGACACTTGAGTATTTGAAGGGACCAACAACCCAATGGGATGTCAATTCAAAGGATGATGCACAAAAAGATGACAAAGACGAAGTGGATAAGGTGCAATGGGGGTTCGTTGGGATGCCATTTTTCATTTCACAACATGAAAATGACTCTGAATCTGATAGTGGCATTCCCATGGATAATGTTTGACTCCACTTTGTATTACACATGGATGCAAAGGACCAAGCAAGGTTAGTTGAGCATGACTAGTGGAATGGTGGCTTGAGCCTTAAGGCTTGTTCCATCTCTTTTAGTTTTCTTGTTGCTATTCATTATGACAGTCTCAACTTTGTAAGTCTTTGCTACTTTCTTCCAAATTTTAAATGATGATTTAATACCAAATTAAGAATTATATAATATATGATGGATTATTGTATTCCATTTTGATTTGGACACTAATGATTTTATAATGAGAAATACAATGATCATTGATTCTTGAATATATATTTATACATTTTTAATTGTGTAATTGACAATAGAACCATGGATGTTGTTGCATGCCATTAATTGTGTAAGTTTCAAATTTATCATGGATTATGCATATTAATTTTGGGGACCCCAACGTCGCTTATGGCATTCTCTAAAATTTAGGGGGGTGTCTCAACACATCCCTGAGATGTGTCACTGTATTCCCATGTCCTTGCATCCCAAAAACTTGTTGGAAATTGATATTAACCAAGTTGATCGAGTAATGTTAATATTAATCTAATATTTTTTAATCAATGCCAAAATTATTTGCATTAACAACCACCATTAGATTGTCTTTCAATGCAAAGAATACCATAACTGAATTGCCAAGATTATACCATGGTATGAAATTATCAATGCAATGCCCACAAGACACGCTCATATTTCTAAATTAAGGCCATATAATTGATAATAATACTAGCATAGATAATGAATAACCAAAAAAGCCCATGTTTCTCTAGAAAGATGTGACCTTGCATCTTTTTCACTTGAGGCAAAATACATGTGAATACCAAATATGCTCAAACAAAAGGAGACAAATGCAATGGAAATGACTGCCAAGAACCTTTTTTTCACAACCAACATTTCTCATCATCGAGGAAAACGTGCTAAGTGGCCAAATCATATTATAGGATATCCCATATTACTATTAGTTGTATCCCTGTAACCGACCATAAATTTTGTGAAATTGCTCATTATACCTCTTATGTTCCATCCAAATTTCATCAACAACAATGATCAATATTCCATAAATAAAGGTAATTTACAACACATACTAGAGGCTCCTAAAATTAAACGCTTAAACAGAAAACACATACTATAGAGGTAATTTACAACGCACTATAGAAAATAAATTAATTCTTGCTACTAAATTTGTGAACTGAACACGATGGATTTCTCCATACAAAGAAGTTAAATTTGGATTTCATATATAGTACGATATAAGATTTCTATGCATATTCAAAGTGTAGTTGTAGAATTTTAAAAATTCATAAGAATGAGAAATTAAATCATTCAACTACCTAAATTTGGATTTCATATATAGTACGATATAAGATTTCTATGCATATTCAAAGTGTAGTTGTAGAATTTTAAAAATTCATAACAATGAGAAATTAAATCATTCAACTACCTGGAAGCATTGTACCAATCTTTGAATCATTTCTACCATAGGCAATTGGGTTCTTGAAACCTTCAAATAACAAGTAGAATGCTCCACTTATATCCTAAGGAAAAAAACATATACATATCAAAAAGAAATGGTAAGAAAATGAAAAAGAATAAAACATTATATCAACATGCCAAAAATGTTTTATGAATCATAATTTTCACCAATAACACAAGCTTCCAAGTTAGGATAAAAAAGAAAAGACCAATGAAAACCAATGAAGTGCATCATAAATAAATAACTTATTCTACATTAATGAAACAAAAACAAACCAACCAAAGTGTTCTTGTTCAAGGAGACCCTAATGAAACTTAGCCTAGTGAGCATGCGTTAACATGTAATATAATTGTACTTTAGTATACTTTTGTACTTTAGTACTTTATCTTTTGTACTTTTAGGTGACTTGGTCCAAATTGATCACTCAACTAATTTATTGTACTTTATTGGAGATTTCGTCAAAGTTGGTCATTCTCCCACAATTATGTATTCCTACACATAAATAATACAAATGAATGTACAGAAAAAGTACAGTTGCGGCAATCTTATTCTCATACTTCCATAATTCATCCCTTGTGTTTGTCTTGTATTAGAGTATCATTTCCATCATTGTAACTAACATTGTATCAAAGCCCAATGCCCTAGACCTAAAAACCACCGAACATAATTTTGGGGGCATCTGATGTTTTGAACCCAAGTCACCGCAATTACAAAGTTTTTGGAAAAAAACTCAAAAGTAGGCGAGAATTTACCTAATTCATCAAATATTAATGACTTTTAAAGAGAGTTGTGTTACCTATGTATGAGAGTTGAGCATGTTGAGATTTGTACCTTGGGAGGTGTTCCCCATGTGTTTTTTGACCTCCTTAGCACATGAGGGAAGGACATGACACTTTGTACCTAGTACTTTTGTCTATTTTCACTTTGACTTTGGTTAAAGTGAAATTTGGTCACTTTTGGATAAAGTGAGTATTAAATCACTTTGGGGTGATTTTGGAGACATAAGTGGACTTAGGAAACTTAACCCAAAAGTGGGTTTATGATTTATGATGCATGGGGAGATCTCAACGCTTGATCAGATTGAATCTCCACCATCCATTCCTAGGTTTCCTAATCTTGCACTAAGAGGGCACAAAGGGTCTAAGGAGGGCGCATTGTTCATGGAGAGTTTTGCTTGTTGGGAGAGGAGAACTCAAGCTATGGAGATGAGATCAGTTGCATGAGGTTTCTTGGAGGAGGCCGCTAGCTTTCCCTGTGCGAAGCTTCGAGCAGCTTGCTTCGTTATTTTACTGGAGCTATTCTACAGTTGAGAGGGGCGCATGAGTTTGGCAGACTTATTCCTTCCTGGTAGGATATCTAGCCATCAGAATTCAGTGAGGTCAGTTGGAGAGTGAGGACATCTGCTGGAGCTTCATTCCTGCGGAGGGGTTTTCAGTTCTGGCATCACAGATGATTTCTGGAGCAGTTTCAGTGGTTCTGGCAGTTTGCATGAGGGGCGCATCTGCTTGATAGAGCTTGTGTATCAACTCAGTTGGAGTTGCTATTGTATCAGGTTCCATCATTTATTGTGTATACTGTAACCCTTACTTGCTTTTCCTCATATATACATTTAGATCTCAAACTGGTTTTCCCCGAGGGGGTTTTGTTCAAGGTCATGTTGACCAAAAACACTGTGTCTACAAATGCATGCTATTAGTTCTTAGATCTGTTCATTATCAACAGTTAAACGATGTATTAGGTGTGTTATATTTATTTGAGTCGCATATACTAATTTCCTATGGCAAAAACGACATGCTAGAGCACCCAAATCGGAAATATAACCATAACAATCAGCTTGAAAGTTCATGAACTGTTGGCTGTTATAAAACAGCAGAAAACTAAAACAAAGACAGTGAAAACTTAGAGCCTTTGCTTGGTCAAAGACAGACCAAGAAGGCAAG
>JASDQU010311840.1:2863-13570 GCA_032191745.1 Picea mariana | reverse complement strand
CAAAGGCTCAGATCACAGGAAAGAAGGCAAGGAAGCTCAGTAAGAAGAAAGATAAGTTAGAGAAACTACGGGAAGTTCCAGAGAAGACTTCGCAGGAGACAGATTTGTAGAACTTGAACTTCATCGAAATAATAGAACAATGCAGAATGGGACTTCGCCACGGCGAAGCTATATGACCGTTGGAGGAACCCCAACCATTATAATGATGCTCCAGAACGGATAGAAATGCAGTTATTTCCAGAAATATCATCGTTGGACCATTGACACCACACCATAATGGATGGATTCGTATTGATTGAGGCATTCCTACCCATTGGAGGAATCCTTTATGACATTTCTTATTTAACCCGTCGAACGCTGCATCGGGACCACTTTCTCCAAAACGTTATATCCAAGTAACAGAGAATCCATTGTATTGCATTGTGCTTTCTATACCTCACCATCCATCTGATTACCTCATTTGTCTATTTGCCTACCCGAGTTATTTGATTATGAGTGTGCATGTCGGGTGAACGTAGCGCAGTAGAAAATTTTGTGGAGGAGATACTTGTAGACCTCATGGTTGAGAGAGTCATATATGTAGGACTACAGGCATCATCGACTGGGGGCCTGCTAGAATCTCCCTCGAATGGACATTGTTCTAGACGAACCGTGACTAATAAGCGAAGAAAACACCGCGACGATATGGCTAACGCGAAGCAGATCCCGTCGGTCTTTCATGAATACATACTGCCTTTGGCTAGCACAGTTAGCCATGACAGTATCCCGCATGAATTTGAATACATGTTGACAACCACGTACATCTTGAAGGGGATACGCATAGTTAGACCCCAGTTAGGACAAGTCCCAACGCTGAAGAATAGAGACTTCAACCTCGGAGACTGAAAGATCTATGTGATGCTCGCACCACATAGGTATTTGATGAAGACGACTAGGAAGAATCCATGCATAGTCTCTCAGCCATTTATAAAGGAGCTCGTGCAATAAACGATCATGAACATGATGAAGATCTTTCACTTTGGTCGACACCAAGAGTTTAACGCTTGTGTTAAACTCCTCATGTCGTGCTATCATGGAGGCTATATGTGGATCGATAGGTGCATCACTGTGGATTTGGCATTGATCCACTTGATGACAGGACTGATCATGTAGGGACCGCAACCTCACCATTTCTACCCAGGCAAAGCCTCAAATCGCTCCCTGGCACAATGAATAAAGGAAGCCTACGACGATGTAGAGAAGGGAAAGAGATACTACAAGGTAGCCTCCATCCAGGATGGTGCACTGCACCTATATTGTCATCTTATAGTTGGTAATCTCATCAGAAAGAACCATCCAACACAGGTCACTGGATTTTTAGTAGACCTCATAGGGAAATGCATAGAAGGCATGCAAATGAACTGGGTGAGTTACCTCGTCAACGAGTTGGAGAAGGATTGTTGCGAAGCGCAAGATCAGGGATATGAGTTTCATTTTAGTTGGCTACTGGTATTGATCACATTTGTCACCTGGAAAATGCCAGAAGGAGTATCCTTCCCATAAGTTGATCCATCGGATCCATTGGCCACAAGGTTCTCCACCTTGTGGTATACAAGTGACATTTCAAAGAAGTGGCATTTGAACATTGTCTTCCATTCTTACTACCAGCAGCTAAAGTGCTCCATTGAAGCATTTCCATGAATGATCCTGAACACACTGCATCAGTACAGACTTCTAGTGAAGTTCCATGCAGACTGACACTTTATTTATATCACTGGGTGCAGGGATGAAAGTAAGGAGAAGATGCAGAAATAAAAAGACCAGCTACTCGCAGAGCAGACTGTGGTTAAAGAAGCAGTGACTAAATCACTTCACTCTTTTCTAGGCTTGGCATGGGAGGAACCAGAGTCAACTGAGATACAAGTGGGGAAGCTCATTGAATCCATTCAGCAGCTTCAAGCAAGAGTAATGGAGCTAGAAATCCAAAAAGTACCTAGCACTCTGTAAGAAGTGCGCGATCAGACGGAAGAAGCTGTCAGGAACATAGTAGAAATAATCAGGGCACTCACCTCAGAGTGTAAGAAATTGAGTGATCAGAGTGTGCATACCTATGAGCGCCTTGTAGAAGATCCGGAGATAAAGAAACTAGAAGCACAACTCGAGGAGGCGAAGCAGTAGGCATCCACCGTGCAAGTGCAGATGATATTGCTTACTGTAGTTGAGAAAATGAAATGATCACAGGAACAGTGCACAGTCTAGCAGAAGGTTACTACCATCTAGAGAAAATTCATGGAGGTGACACAGAGACTCCATCTGTTGTAGGACAAAGCCTGTACGCTTTTTGAAGAGATAGAAGGTCAAGGCTCGCAGCTAGACCAAGTAGTTGCGACAGTGGAACAACGCCTGGAAAGGCCTGTTACAATGAAAGTGATTCAGGAATTCATCTAGTAGGAGGCTCTAGCAAAGCAGCAAGTCGAGGCAGCTTGAGCTAAGCTCGGGGCCTTGGAAACAGCACTGCCCAGATCTGAGTGACTCGGGACAAGTCACAGGTGAGTGTTGGGGTTCTGTTGTCCCTTGACCAAGTTTTGAGGAAACATTGGTTCTGTTTGACTATGTTTTGGGACTTTGACAAGCTGGTCGAAGATGGAGCACCTAGGAAAAGTGGAGATCGCAGGATCTCACTTGTTTTGTGGACCCATCAAGGGGTTCATTAGGGTTTTTGTATTAGGGTTTTGGGATGTCGGCCCATGGGTTTACCCATGTTTAGGCCTTGTTGTAATTGTATAAATAAGTAGTAGCTAAGCAATGTAGATGGTGATTGTCTTAGTGCATGACTACTAGTAGGGTTGGCTATGTGAAAAGAGTATGTTTGGCTTAGTGCAAGACATTGTAATTTTCTTTTTTGCAATCTAGTTCTGTAAATTAAGGCTTTGTACGAACAGACTGTGTAGGAGTTGGCTCTATGCCTTGACCTAGTTTGGGAAGGATGATCTAGTGTGAAGCTCGCAGATCTCCTATCCCCTATGGAGTTAGGCTCTGTGGCTTTGTGCACAGGAGAAGATGAATGTAAGAATATTGGAGACTAATAAACAAAAAGAAGAAGAAGTTGGTGGACGTAGCCCCACATTGGGGTGAACCACGTATATCCTGTGCCCTAATGTGCTTTGTGTGATGTTGATTATGTGATTATTTTCTTAGTTTTTTTGATGTTATATGAATGCATATGATGTTGTATCTTAGTTCTTAATGATGTGAATGAATGCTAGATCTGAGATAATGTTACGTGCTAAGTAATTGGAAGTGTTAGATCTTGATTATTACTGCGTTGTTCTATAATAAGGGTTGATCTGCGATGTGCATGAGAATCATAACCTAATGCATATTGTTGGCTAAGTGCCCTGCTAAGTATTGTAATCACAAATCTGTGTCCTATCTTGGTTGTAGACACTTGAGTCCTACAACCTCCCCTGCCTCTACCTCGGGTGAGACTTCATCTTCCTCGCAGGTGTTGTTGAAAGGGCCAATAGTTAGGGTTTTGTTGGTGCGTTGTTGGTGCGTTGTTGAAGCATTGAACCCTGGGTCTGCCCCTATGCCAACAATGACCAAACCGCGCATGCCAAATTTTTCTCAAGTCATCACTATGAGAAAAAACAACTCAAGTAAAATATTATGACCAAAATTTTTCAAAATTATACAACCTCGTAATATCATCAAAAATTCCAGTTGCAAGAACATGATGAGAATATTTAGATCCTTGATTACAACTTGGTGAGGTGAAAAATCTACGGTTTTACCTTCACTTGAGTGATTAATTTTATATATTGATAGAAGGTTGTAGGAAAGACTTGGAACACATAATACATCATTAAAATGACCATTATCTACCTAAACTATTCCATACCCTACAACACTAAGAGATATATCATCGTCAAAAAATATTTTCTTGGTGTTGCATTCATTAAGAGCAAAAAATATGGCTTTATCCTTAGCCATATGATAATATGCTCCAGAATCAATAAGACACTCACCAAAAAAGGAATTAGAATTTTCATTGAAGGGGAAACTAGAAGCAGAAAGTGCATGTCCATGAGAAGAAGAAGAAGAAGTTGAATCAATAATGATTTTTTGCTTCTTCATCGCTACTTCTAAAGATGTCATCTTCTTAAAAAAATTGGACTCATCATGACCATTTTTCCCACAAAAGTTGCAATGTCTAACCGTCTTATTATTTTTAGATTTTTCTCCTTTTTCACCATTAGGAGCGGAAGCTAGCAGAGAGCGTGTGGGACCCTTGTTTTGCTTTTTTTTTTGTGGCAAGGATGTTGCTTCTTAGGATTCTTGGATTTATATTTCTACTAGGCCACTAAGGCTTTGTTGGATGTACTTTCAATGCTTATCAATCAAAGTTGCAGAAGCTTATATTTCTCTTAAATCAAAGAATCACAAAAGGACTCAAGAGAGGTTTTTTATAAGCACTCCCTAGACATTCTCTGGTGGCATAAAATGTAGATACAAAAACAAAATATGCACTACCAAGCTTAGAAAGAATGGTGTATATGCATCAATCCTTTGATGGATATATTTTGCATTCTATACATAAGAGTCTAAGTATTTTGAACTTAGATAAGTAATCTTCAATGCAAGGAAAATCATTTGGACTTAAGGTCATTAATTGATTCTCCAATAGGTGGGATAAAATAATATTGTTTTTACCAAAAACGGTTTCAAGTTTTTCCCAAGCATCATCAGGGTCATCAATTCGTTGAAGGTGAAACCTTAAATAAGGAGAAATTGACATTATGATTACTCCATGTGCTTCGTCATTATTATTAGCCCATTTGACTTTATTTTCATCATCATTGAGTTTTATTTCTTTCCCCAATTGGTACAGTCCTTTACTTATTAATACATCCTCCATATGGGATTTCCATGAGAAGTAGTTGGTACTGGTAAGAAAAATATAACTGGGATATTCCATATTAAAATATGCATAAAAATATGAAATTGATGGTCTGGATGGAACGATGTTGAAAAACTAAACTGTTTAAAAAACAACAGCACTGAAAATGAACTTCGAATGTGAAATTTATGCCCTTTTGAAAAAAGGCATAAGCGGTAACCAAAGAGCCAAATTGTAAATAGAAGTTGGTCCACGTGGTGACACTCGTCCTTCTAATAACCTCACTTTTACAAATAAGTTTCTTATGAAGTGACCCAGTTTTATAGAATAAGCGAGATCACTTTTACAATGAATTTACATTATAAATGAAAGTTGTATGCAAAATAAATAACTTAAATAAAAACAACTTATAGTGAATCACTTTTATAATTACGCTGAAGGAGTTCTTTTAAGGGAGAGGCATCCTCAATTTTTCATCATCTGTCGAAAAATGCATAGAATATTGCCATTTTTCCTTTTCTACTGGTGAAGCTGTTCTAGTACACATTAAACCCTTCTCCTCCAGTTGCCTCTCGCTACCACCATTATCTACTAGTCAAGCTAGATTGTTACATGTTAAACCCTTTTCCTTCGGTTGCACTGCTACCACCATTGTCTACTGGTCAAGCTAGTTTGTTACATGTTAAACCCTTCTCCTCAGATTTCATACCATTATATCTATTGTTTTGTGACGAAACCCTGGAGTGCGCTTGGATAACCTTTTGAGGTGTAGGAAAGCCGAGGTTGGGGTCTTTTCCTCGGCCCCATCACCATTAAATGGTTATATATTCATGTTATTTTTTATATGATAATAATTTATATTGATTTTGAATTAGAGGTATCTGTTATTGAAATGGGTGTAGATAATGCAAAGGATATGAAAGAAATAGCCTTGCCTCCCTAGTCATGGGAACTGGATAACCTTGAAGAGAGCATGGGAAAATTGTTGTTACTGAGTTGATAGGTTGAAGTGAAGAAAGATAAGGAATGGGGTTCTTGGCCCGACAATGAAGAGGATCCCGTCGAGGCTATACATAAAATTGATCAGTTTCTTAGGGATGTTCTTTAGAATCCTCGGGAGCACTTAACAAGAAATTTATCCCTTTTCCATCAGGGCTTGTTTTATTTTTCTTTCAATTTCTCAGAATTATTTGAATGTAATATCACCTATTCCAACTCCTTTATTGGAAAATAAATATTCAATAAACTATGGTTTGTAGAAAATATCTCAAACAGGAGGAAAAGATGCCTGCAATAATCAATATCACTTATGGTTAATCTTCTATGGGATTAGATCATTGATTATGCTCAGGAGTTGGCTCAAAGGGTACTATGCATCAAAACCCCACATATCCAAGCCATTTTACTAGGTCAATTCTTCATGGGCGAAGGATGTAAGAGGAAAGTTCCATATTTCTCCTTTGCAAAGGATTTTTTACATTTTTTTTGTTTGCGGTGTGGAGGAAAAGATTGTATCCCTTTATGGAGATTCCTAGTTTTACCTGAACTCCAACCTAGTGCTTCAACCTTGGTATGATTCTTTAACTTGGGTTAATATTTGAGGGATAAGATCTTTATCTAGGTTAGGTTGTTGGGCATGCTACTTCATTATTATAATGAGAAGGTTTTTTGTGCTATAGGGAATAATAAGATGGGTGAATTTCAATACTCTGCTCCTAAAACCCTATACTTTTAGGTTGTCCCTAGGATGATGGTCCATATGTCCACCAATGAAGGGTTTCCTGAGAAATTAATTATCAGGAAAGGTGTATACTTGAGGGCACATATCCATGATTGAAATCCCTCAATAATTTGGGTCGAATGTGGATCCCACTAGCATATTCTCATATGTATGTCCAATACAAATATATTCAATATTAAAAGGTTGGAATCCATGTAACATTTGAGAAGAGATAAAATATTCCAAACAATCTAACAGATTCTGCTAGAAAGTATAGATGGGAAGAGTGTAAACATCAGAGACATTATTCTCCACTTTGATGTTAATATGTTAGGAAACATGGCCTTTGGTAAAGACATGTTCGATCCAGCTTTCCAAGAGTTCAAAGATAGTATTCGATAATTGACAGTGAACGCAGTGACTCCCAATTTGGTGGAATATTTCCCTTTTCTTATCATCGTTCTTATCTCCATGCAATTGAGAAATAAGTGTTCCTATTACACAGAGCAGATAACAGTTGTGAGATTGGGATATTTGTGATACCCAAACATACTCAAGTAATCGTGAACATGTGAGTGATCAGAAGGGACCCTACGATTTCGAATGAGCCGTCGAAATTTTTCCCAGAGAGATTTCTCAATAATAAGATGAACAATTTGGATTACAGAGGACAACACTTCGAGTTGATACCATTCAGAGAAAAAAGGAAAGTGTACATGGGGATTCCCTTGGTGAGTCAGATGATTCATATAGTATTGTATTCGCTCATCCATTCATTCGACTGGGCACCTCCCAAGGGAATGAGAGCAGAACAAGTCGACATGACCGAGAAGTTTGAAATTACCATGTCGATGAAGGTGCCACTGGAAGTTATTCATGCACCACACTTGCCACCAGATGTCTATTAGAATTGTTTGTATGTTGTGTCCAAGTACTGTTGTACACTCTTATCAATCAGACATATTTGTATTTGTGCCATGTAATATAAGAAGATGAAGATGAATATTAATTGGAAAAAGGATAGGGTTATTGGTCTCAATCTATTGGCATAGAATTTGTTCATGGATCTGAAGGATTCAAAGGTTGGCCCTTGGGATTGTATAAGGTACATTCCACCCACACAAGTCATGGTTTCCATGTAGATTCTAGAAGAAAGGGGTTGGTGAAGCAAGGGTGAAGAGAATGTTTTGGTTATCGAGATGCAAGAGAAGATCGTTGTGATAAATTTCGAGATTGACTCTCCTAAAGTTTTTTTTCCTTGTGATCAAATGTTTTCTAATTGCTCGAACCTTCACAATCAAATTTTCCAGGAGCATGATCTTCAAGGTCATATTCTCTTTTGGTTTACCATTTTCTAGTATTGAAGAATAACAACATAATAATGGTGAAATTAAGGCTGACATTTTGGAGAGCTTTGAGCATTCCAGTACTTCTATGGACACAATTCAACTCAAGTGATTTTATATCATGTATTCCTACAGAATATAATTAATATGGCCTACAGGTTATTTATCATAATCATGTGTGTACTTTAAGTGATCCACTCAATGAATATTCCTCTTTGTGGGTGTTAAGTATTATTTTATGTGTGCAGAGATGTTGAAGCTTCAATTAGACTTGCAATATGGAATACATTTGTCAATGATTATATTTTGGAGTTGTTTCCACCAATAGAGAAATTATTTTCTCACCCCAAAGGATATATGTTTCCTCTTGAGGACCATAACAAGGTGATTAAATCTTATGTTGTATCATGGCTTTCTTGGGATCTTTATAAATCTATAGCTTGTATGGGTATTATTTTCACATTTACATCACACCATGTTGCATCTTGTATTTTCCGAGGAGATGAGCTCTTCATTAGTAAAAAGGTAACCATAATTTTTATATTCAATTCTTCTCGGAAACCAATCCATCAGGAGAAAATGTATAATTGTTTCAGTATAATGCTTTGAATTGCTTTCAAGAGAAAATAATTTTCACAAGTGAGCTTAAAATTAATTTTTTATTTTTAGTTAATGTTTTTCACACAATGGAAGAACTCAAGAAAACTACAAGCCACCTCAAAGGGTTATGGCATGTTCTCACATTTTTCATCAGATTTGAATTTCCACACTAGGGAATGAGAAAAATGATCAAGATGATTCTTATATAGAGCTCCATGATATCTTATCATAGATGGTTCTTTCAAGGCTTTGCAGGTGTATCTTTATCATTGTGTTCATGAGGATCTATTTCTAGAAAACATAGTGTTGACGGGCCATAATGACCCATTCAATTAGATGAGGGAAAATGCATGATGGAGGGTCCCAATTAGACCCACTCTCGTTTAGAATAGCATTTCTGACCAGATTTTGTCCTGGTTACCGATCTAACTAATACAATAACTAAATATGCATATGATAACCAAAGGTTCTCAAATGAATTAAAAATGAAAATTCTAACTAACTAATTCTATGCTAAGATGAATGATTACAATTCTAAGATGCAGTCTCTATTTAATCCTAAGCTAACCTATCCTGATCAGGAGAAATCTAACAAGGAAAAATATAGTGAAATGTTTATATTACTTGCATAGAATAAATTCATAATACAGGTAACATGAAAGTTCAACAACATAACTAGTTAGAATCAAGCAATTTGTTTGTTAACTGCATCATATTGTCTCTGTACTCGCTTTGAAAATCATGATAACTATGAATAATGAAAATGTTAATTCATAAATAATTCGTAAATAAACATTCACATAATACAGTAATAGACATGCATAAATTGAACTATCACATTCATACATATCGACATCATAATCTCCAACAAAAAGTGTCTTTAGGTTCAAATGAACTTGCAGTTAAAATACTATCTAGATACATTT
Source organism: Picea mariana (assembly GCA_032191745.1). Classification (NCBI taxonomy): domain Eukaryota; kingdom Viridiplantae; phylum Streptophyta; class Pinopsida; order Pinales; family Pinaceae; genus Picea; species Picea mariana. The sequence continues at coordinate 4,099 of JASDQU010311840.1, read as the reverse complement.
TGAAACCAAAATCCCTTTGCAATGGAAAATATTCCCTTTTATAATGAGGAATTATTTTTTACATCGTTATCTTTTCAATCATGAAAACAAGGAAGTTTTACCAAAATAGACTCTTCATATTCCGAATTCAAAAATAAGATTACAATAACTGAAGAAGGAAACATATGGAAGAAATTGTGAAATTTGTAATCATGAGCTGCTCTATTCATGTAGTTGATCTTGATATTATTTCCATAGAGAATGATCTCTCAATATGATTTCGATTTTGCTTGATTGTAATCTTTCCAATAATGATTCTCTGTTGCAAACTTTGGTGGATACTTCTTGGTATAACTTTTCTGTTGCGTTCTTTACAAAGAATTGGATTTTTTGGATGAGTCGGGTGGGTCTCAATAGGTGTTATTCAATTGATTCTTTCTCAAATTGACACAAATTATGAATTTTTGTCTGGCTAGTTTTCTTGTGTTCCTCCACCTTAGCCATTCTTGTGTTGTCATATGTTGTTTTGTCGATGGACTGCATTGGTCATATCCTTGCTTCTTCTTCGATATCATTTGAACTACTACATAGCCTCGCATAGGTGTCGGTTGTTGTATTTTCAATGATCTGTGCACTCTTGAAGAGAGGTTTGCAATTTTCAAACAGAATCTAGAATCTAAGTTTTTCCCTCTTGGAATATATCTACAGTGTGGTAGGTGGAGATTTGTGCATATTCTGCCAACTCAACATTTCCTACAAGGCTTCGCTTACTTCTGATGTATTTCATGATTTTCTACCATTGTGCTTTGTATCATGATTGTTCGTGTTGGAATATTGGTTGTTTTCATTGATGTCAACCATATTCATGGGTTTTGGACCGCAATATTGATGAAGGTATTTGGACATGAAGGACAATGCACATGCAGATACAACACCCATGGATGGATAGTATACTTCATGTTGTTTCTAGTGGTATGTGGCATGTCACATGGATCCTCATGGTTGAGGAGAAATGATTTTTTGAAAATGAAAAAGTGAATTGAAGAAGGAAGTACATGTAGGCCCTGAAGATAATTAAAGAACAGAATTACAAAATAAGAAAGTGCCAGGTCGGCCCTAATGTTAAAATGAAGTGACATAAATGGTATAAATAAATATCATTATACATTCATTTGATACACAAGTCGAATTTCAGAGGAAATCAGAAGTAAAGAAGGTTGGATTTCAAGGAAGGATGAAGTCTTTTGGTGATGTGTT
>JASDQU010311838.1:0-13570 GCA_032191745.1 Picea mariana | reverse complement strand
GAACACATCCAGGGGCCCTAGAACACATCTAGGGTCTTGTATCAACCACCAAGGAACACATCCAAGGATCAATCCAAGCACTAAGCAAGGATTCCCTGGAACACATCCAGGGGCCCTAGAACACATCTAGGGTCTTGGCCATCCTCCAGGAGAATGGCTCTCGCTGCTGCATATACATTTAACAAGGATCACTTTGATATGCATGCAAAACATATCAAACTTCTTTCTTCTTTCAAGACAAATTTCAACCAAAAATTGTTCATCAAAAGATCCCTCAATATGCTTTTCTTCTTCATAACCATAGAACCAAAAGATGTGAAAAGCATTGAAGAAACTTGAAATTGAAGATATCCTTTGGACAATACTTATCAAACCATTCTGCTGCACTTTCTTCTAATGTACAAGTGAACAACTTCATCCTAATATCTTTGTGGACAGTTTTATGGTTTGCTACAAATTGACTGAAGGCCCTAATCATTAATGTGTTGAGTGGCCCTATGAGGTTGTCCATTGAAAGTTTGGACTTGCTCAAGTTCGTTCAATGGAGGGTGCTTGTTTGGATATCTAGGAATCTCCGAGAAATCCAATGGTCCAAGCACAATATCCATTTTTTATTTCAATTTTCAGTATGAACAACTAAAATTTGAAAATTCATGCATACCTCGTACCTGTTGATGTTTTGTAGCTTCGGGCAAGTATTCTCACATTGGCCTTGGTGTCGGGCATGTGAGAATCTTTGCTAACACTCACATTGCATTTTCAATTTGTGAAAACCCCTTTTGGATTGGAGTTGGGGCTTGGAATTGGTGTTGGGGGCTTGTGTTGGGGTTTCACACCCACATGTGTGAATAAACAATTCTAATTTAATGTTGAGTTTAGAAGGGGTTCCTAAACTCATTCATTAGACTCCTATAAATGGAGAGACAATGTGAGGAGGCACCTCATGTCTCATTGTGACATCATGGGGTTGGCATAAGTGAGTGAGCTACTTGTGCCAAGGAGATTGGGAGGCAAAATTGCAGCAAGGAAATTCTTCACTTTGGAAAATATTCCCTAGGGATTATGGACATTCTGATTTTTGTTTTTTTCCAGCCAAGGAGAGAGGCTGCACGTGTGAGAGGAAGGGGACAATAGGCCGCACGTGTGAGAAGTAGGTACAGGTCACACGTGTGAACACGTTCGTACAGGCAGGAAGACTTCCGAGGAGGTATTCACAGGGAGGAGACTAGAGATTGGACACTTTAGGATTTTTGGATGTCTTGTCTCTTGTCATGTGCCCTCTGAGAAGAGGACAAAGCTTGAGGCCACTGCTGAGAAGGGGATTTTCGTTGGTTACAGCGAGAATTCCAAGGCATACAAAGTTTACATTTCTTYCTTGAGGAACATTGAGGTCAGGAGGGATGTGAGATTTGAGGAGGACAGAGCCTTGAGGAAGGCTCATGATACTAGTGCAACAACAACAGGGGATCATGAGCTAGAGACTTAGAAGATTGAGAAGGTACAGGTGGAGGCAYGAATGATCAGACTGCAGATCAGGATGAGGAGCAACAGGCTCCTTCTGTTCAGGAGACTCCTTATACTAGGAGGAAGACCAGATGTGCAAAGAATACCTTGAGAGAGGCACARGAGTACATGGGTGCTTCTAGGACATTGGTCAAAGAGAGTAGAGCACCACARAGATTTTCTAGTTATATGGCTCTGATGAATGAGCTATTAGAGGGCGAGCCTTCCAGCTATGAGGAGGYATCACAACAATAGGTGTGGAGAGATACCATGGTGGAAGAGTATGCTTCCATCATGAAGAATGGTGTATGGGAGGTGGTGCCCCAGGCAGAGGGGAAATCGGTGATTGGCTCTAGATGGATCTATAAGATCAAACACGCTGCAAATGGCAGTGTGGAGAAGTTCAAAGCCCACTTTGTGGGTAGGGGGTTCTCTCAGAAGGAGGGAATCGATTATGATGAGACATTCGCCCCATTGGCGAGATACACTTCAATTAGGGCCGTGATCTCGATTGCAACAGAGATAGGGTGGAAGATCCACCAGATGGATGTAAAGACGACCTTCCTTAATGGCATCATTGAGGAGGAGGTGTACATCGAGCATCCAGAGGGTTTTGAGGTGCATGGGAGGGACTCCCATGTGTGCAGGTTGAGGAGAGCCTTGTATGGGCTCAAGCAGGCTCCCATAGAGTGGTACTCACAGATTGACAACTACTTGCAGGGGATGGGCTTCACCAAGAGTGAGGTGGACTCGAACCTCTACTACATCATAGTTGGAGGTGAGCTACGCATTCTCGTATTGTATGTGGATGACTTGTTTCTTATAGGTTCAAATAGGCTCATTGCAGAGTGTAAGAGGGATCTTGCTTTGGAGTATGAGATGAAAGATTTGGGGTTGATGCACTACTTTCTGGGGTTAGAGGTGTGGCAGGGTGATAGTCAGACTTTCCTTGGACAGGGGAAGTATGCGATGGAGATCTTGAAGAGATTCAGGATGTTGGATTGCAGGCCTATGTTTACGCCCATGGTGACCAACTGGAAGAAGCTAGATGCTTCCGGATCAGAGGCAATGGACCCTACTCTTTATAGGCAGTTGATTGGCTCTTTGATGTATTTGGTCAACATTAGACTAGATATATGCTTTAGAGTGAACACACTTGGTCAATTTATGGTTGAGCCGAGGAGGTTACACTAGGTGGTAGTGAAGCATGTTTTGAGATATCTGCGTGGCTCGATCGACTATGGGTTGAGTTATATCCAGGGAGATGGAGTGAAGTTGATAGGCTTTACAGATGCAGATTGGGCAGGCAACACGGTGGACATGAAGAGTACTTCAGGTTGTTGTTTCAGCTTGGGATTAGGAGTTGTTTCCTGGTACAACAGGAAGCAAAAGTCAGTGGTGTTGAGCTCTGCTGAGGCAGAGTACATGGCAGCTAGTTTAGGAGCATGTGAGGCCATTTGGCTTCGTAAGCTGCTCATCGGTTTGTTTGGACAGGAGTTGGATGCGACTATCATTCACTGTGACAATCAGAGCTACATCATTCTCTCTGAGAATCTAGTGTTTTATGAAAAATCCAAACACATAGAGATCAGGTTTCATTTCATCAGAGACTGTGTGGATAAGGGGACAGTGAAGCTACAATATGTTCCTACAAGAGAGCAGGTGGCAACCATTCTCACGAAGGCCTTGATGAAAGGGAAGTTTGTCTTCTTTAGGGACAAGTTGGGGGTGGTACAAAACACCTTCCTCGCTAAGAGGGAGTGTTAATTTGGTAGCTCAGAAGGTGTCTTAGCTAAGCCCATGTGTCCAAGGCTAGCTGATGGACACAATTAAATACCCAGATCAGATTTATTAATTTCATCCTAAGTTTTAACTTAGGAAAAATATACAAGTCATTTAAATGACTTCTATTGACTTTTCACTCAGATTTTTGAAAAGTGACTTTTTGGAAATTAATAATTCGCTAAAGTGAATTTCTGGAGGCTTCTAGAAGATTCAAGAAAAGGTGAGTTAGAGTGATAAAAGTAGGTTGAGGGTGAAGGACATAACACATTGTGTGTTGAGTTGATGAGTGAGGGCGCTGGCTGAGGAAGAGGAAGTTGATTCTGCACAGTGAGGAAGGGCGACTTAGCATCAGAGGAAGTGAGCTGAGTGCAAGCCGTTCTAGTAGAGACAGAGGACAAAAAAGCTGGGCCGAAATAACAGGGCTGAAAAAGAGGGGCCAAAAAAGAAAGCCGAGTTTGCTGGGCTGTAAGAAATTTCTGAATGTTCTGTTGCTATAAATTAATTCCTTTGAAGCCAATAAAGCCCCTCCTTTGCTGGTTTTCCCCACACTGGGGTTTCCAGGGTATTTCTGGTGTCTTCCTATTTTATGTGCTTGGTTTCTATTTGCTTCTGCTGTTCATTTTAGTTAAATAACTCAGTTGTAAATTTAATGCATGATTTTCAGAAGTTATATCAACATAAGTTAATTTCTGGGTTAAGAAAAATCATTGGCATTTTATTTCTGTTTACTGAGTTTAAGAAATTAACATTTCCATGTCTTAGCTGTAGATTTTGGAGGTGCCATTGATGACTGAATGAAGGTTCTGCATTTTTTATTTTTTTATGAAGAGTAATTAAATTTTAAAATTAAATTGTGAAAGGAGAGGGTTCTATAGTTCTACTTCTAAGTTCTAACTTCTGAGTTGTAAAAAATAAAATTATACATTGATAAAAATAAAAAAATACATTGATAAAGAAAAATGCACCTGCAGGCTGCTCTGGAATCTGCTCAATGCTTACTGCTGTAGCAAGTAAAAGCTTGATACTCATAAGTTATTGGTTAGAACTTAGGAGTTAATAATGATACTACAGGCTCACCCTTATTGAGATCATAGATCTCTCTTTTTCCGAATATAAAAGAAAAACTGCCAAAATATCTCTCTTCAATGCATGACACAACTGTCAACAATCACTTCATTGTCACGTTCATGAGTCTGCCAGAAACAATCCCTTCCAACGCTAGTATTGTGCTAAGCAACTATCTTAGGCGTAGCTTCTTTGTAAGCAACTTCCATCTTATCCTGTAGCTGCTGCTTTTTCCTAATTAAATCTTCAACTATGCTGGATTCCTGTGTGGTGATTGCAATCAAATGCCAAAAATTTCATACTCCAAGCATTCATTGATTTTCTGTTCGCTTTATTTCTGCTTCCAGAAATAGAACACTAGACAAGCAATGGGTATGCAGCTATGTAACTATGTTGGAGGCTAGAGCAACGAGCTTGGAGTATACCGTATACGGTGTCCAGATCGACCACGGGCATGCATGTCTTACACACCTGTAATCTGGACAAAGGACAGTGGGCAATGGACTGTGGACACTAGACAGTTGTCTGGCTCGGTCCTCGGGGTATGCTGCCAGCTGGAGACTACGAGTATGCTGGTCAGTGGTTGGCGGTCGCTGGAGCCTGGACTCAAGTCCTCTTGAGTCTCCTCACTAATCACTGGCCCAGTCGGGGACCACGGTCGGGGTGTGCTCACTACAGGAAATGGAGTGCCATCAACCTGTCGGGATGTGCTCACTACTGGTGATGGACTGTCGTCGGCCCATCGGGGTGTGCAGCGTGCTGGAGATGGGATCATTGCTCATTCACGGACTCGCGGACCACGGTTGGGCTGTGCAACATGCTGGAGATGGAGATTGGATTGTTGTCTGGGTTCGAACGTGCACAAAAAGAATGGAACCAAAGCTGGGCGGGGAGAGGTTTTAATGTCGCGGGGGTTTTTCCAAATTTTTTTAAACGAACGTCCGCGAATTTCATCAAACCGTAGTGGAATTTCAACGTTTGTCAACGAATTTGTTCGAGTTCCTGTTCAGAATTGGGTTTTGGGTTCGAGTTCGCCGTTAAGTTCGGCGAACTTGAATGATTAAATTCGAATTCCGATAAAATTTGCCGAATTTCGATAAAATTCGCCGAATTTCAAACTTTGAGCTTAAAAATCGGCGAACCTAGTGACTAACCTCAAACCTAAGGCTAGCTGATGCCATTTCTGATATCTACTGCACAAACTCCCAAATTGAAAATAAAACTTTGAAACCCTCTAACTGCTTATCCTTCTTTTCAGAAGTTGATTTGCCTCTACAAATCCTTGAGAATCTCAATCAGAGAAGTTAGCTCTGATACCATGTAAAAATTCCAGCCCTAAGTGACTAATGTCCTTATGATCTCAATTAGCTCTGATGCCAACTCTGATATCTACTGCACAAACTCCCAAATTGAATATAAAACTTTGAAACCCTCTAACTGTTGGTCCTTTTCGGAAGTTGATTTACCACTACAAATCCTTGAGAATCTCAATTAGAGAAGTTAGCTCTGATACCATGTAAAAGTTCCAGCCCTAGGTGACTAATGTCCTTGTGATCTCAATTAAACAAGTAAATTGCTGAACTTAACTAATGCATAAATTAAATTTAGACCACAACATCTTTCACAGAATAGCAGGAAATTAAATAGCGGAAGCTGAATACACTTAAACAATTAATTTCTCCTTTAAATAAAATTTTCATTCCTTCTAAAAACTTACATGGAAACCTCCAGTCTGCTAAAAACTTAGCAGTTGCATGGTTATCAAATCACCTTGAACAAGGTGTACAATCTGCCTCAGAAACAGAAAACAACAAATAACCTGTTGTATGGTTTGTTCGTATGACTGTACAGATATCTGTCCGTACGACTGTATGGTCCTGTTTCGTATGACTGTACAGAATTGTATGTCTGCCATGTATGGATCTGATCCTGCTGCCCGGAACCTCCTCTTTCCTGAATCCCTGCTCTCTCTCTCTCTCTCTCTACTGATCCCTCAACATCATCCGACTGTGTGTTTATCTGAACGCTTTATCTCGACGTGTCTTTATACTTTTTGTTGAAACACAAATCTACCAAAAACCTAATCTATTTTTGAGATTAATCTTAGTCTAAGTCATAAATGCATAAAAACACTTTATTAGACTTAATATCTAAAAATAGAACTTTTCACTTTTTTTACTAATGTGAATTACAAAATAGAATTTCTTTTTGAAAATAACTCAAACTACTTCCAGCACGTTAACTTTGAACTTGTGCAGAAGTTCCTGTTCCTGTCTGAGTTATATTTCTGAACATATACATCATGTATGCTCCAAGAAAGATGTGTCCATTAAGCTCCAAGGAGGGGAAACTCCAAAATTCCAACCATGAAAAATGAGGGAGAGAGCTAGGCCTTTTATAGGCTCTTAATTTCATCTTCTCTTACAATAAAATATGATTATTTTCCTAGATCCACTAATTTTTCCAAGAACAAAGATAAAATAATCTTGGAGTCTTCTAGTTCAATGCTTTTCTCCAAAGAAATATAATAAAATATATGAGTCTTCAGCCTCAACAACCTTCTCCAACAATAGCTAAAAGTGGTTTTAGATCCACTTTTCCTACAATGATTGAATGAATATTAATATAACAATGGTTGTTTCCAGATCCATGATTTAGGGAGTTAAATGAACCCCTTGAAGTCTTCTAAAAGCTGGACGTCCCTCTTCTTTGGCTCTTTCTCCAACATAACAACTCCATAAGAAGTGGATCTTGTGTGGGGATATGCACTTTATGACATGACTTCCTCCAAATATGTGCGAAGGGATTATAGCGATTCCTCAAGGATGCTTTGTTTGACCAAGTACATGCTAACTAACTCCCATACAAAGACGAATAATTTCCCTCAATAGTGACCTTGGACTATATCACAAACCTTTTTTTCAGGATGGGGCGTCTTCCTCCGAGGTTGGTTGCTCCTCAAACTTAAACCAAGCTGAATGCTCTCATCCAATGTCCAATCCAGTGCTTATAAAGTGGATCTATGCTATTTGTCATCACTTGGGGCAGGGTGTTCATCATACAGGACAATCTAGTGTTAGATCTGAGTGCATCAAAGGCTGATAATGAAACGGGAAAGCATTTAAACTGTCCTCTTGGCTGCTGGAAGTGATTTTCTGAAGATTGAGCCTTTAATATCTGGCTGATATGATTGATACACTGGTTGGAAAAGGCAGTCTACTACATATCTCCTTTAATGAATCAAAGGCAGATCCATTTCTGAGAAGACATATGGGTACCAAGGTCAATGCCTATTCTCAGGAGGATATACTTCAATGCTGGTAGCATCCAAGGCACTAAATACTGGGCTGCATTCAGATACAGCGCTCTTTCTTTTGGTATGTCAAATATGAGTCAATATTTTTTCTATACAAGTCTCAAGATGTCCTATGGATGCAAACCAGTCCTTGCTGGACAAAGGAAAAGCATTTCTCTATTCAACAATGGGTTGCAATATATCCAATCAAAGACCATGCGATCTGTGTACCTTGGGCAGATTTAGATACATCAGTCTTCTGTGTTAGCTAGTCCATGACAGAGCCATAAGGGGTTACATATGTGATCCAATATTGATCAAGAAAGCATCAGCCTTATCACATGAATTCCTTGCAACTATGAAGACGTTCTTACATTATAGATTGAGGAGGGTCCATTCAATTGACAGATGAGGGAACGAACAGATCTTCGTGCAAACTTCCTATCAGCATGACCTATAAGACATAATTCTTTCGTGTTTCCTCCTTGGAGGTCACCTGTTCAAATCCAGAAGGGGGTAGGGTATGTACACCTCTGTAAACTTTAGCAGTCAAATCACTGTGCGGAGGGGGTCCCTTGTCCCACAAACAAGGGGGTCTCATACACCAATTTGGTGTCTGGCTTGGCCATGACTTTATAATTAGAGAGCAGAGGGGGTCCCTTGCCCCACAAACAAGGCGGTCTCATACACCAATTTGGTGTCTGGCTTGGCCGTGACCTTAAAATTAGATTATCATTATTATTATTCTTTTGGTTTCTAGTTATAAAGTTGGAGAGCAAAAATCCTCTGAAAATAGTTCCAAATGTTGTCATATCATCTGAAAATGGATTGAGATTCTATGGCTGTCCCATACAGCTTTCGCATTAAAGTGTACTATCGGTGAACACCATGGTTGGATGCATACTGTTAATAAGCAATTCCATAAATTGAAATCTGTTGGCCTTGTTAAACACCATGTTACAACTTAAATTATATGAGGTTCCATCTTGTGATTTTCATCACATTGATGGAGATTTGCTGTTGGTACTCTTGGAGCATTGGACCGACTTGGGGATACATCTTGGTGGAGCCCCTTCTCTTCATTGCATTTGATCACTTGATTGAGATCTTTGGTTGGGGGAGTCACACTTCTCCTTGGTTGGATGGTGATTGTACTTGCTGCTTGGTGGTATTTTTAGATGTGCTTGCCTTGTTGATCACCCCTTGGTTTGCATTTTAATGGATGTGGAGCATAGTATCTCATCATGGTGGCTTGGCATATATGCTTATCTTGGAGATGGATGATGGTTATAGCCCCCCAAGGGGTTAGATGATGATGGTTAGGAGATATATGTTTCATGATTTTTAAAGTTTCCTAGTGATTTTGGCATGATGATGTGGTATTATTCGGTGGCAATAGTGTTGATGTTTGTAGCATCGGATAGGTACTTCCGCATAGGTCGAAGTGTCTAGATGTGTGGAGTCATCCAAAGCCTTCTACCTTGAGACTTTACTTTAATTAAAGGAATTATGAAAGTGCTTTAATTAGTGAGTTGAGTTTTATTTAAAGAAATGCTTTAATTAGCATTAGTGAATTAAATAATAGCCGTTGATCTCAAGTGTGGTGAGAAGTAATCTCAATCGTCAATCACTTTGGAGATTACGGTTAGCTCATAACTCAATCTTATAAAATTAAGGCTAGGGTGAAGGAGTAAGACACTTATGTGAGACATTGAGAGATTGTTTGACATAGAGAGCAGAGAAGGACTTTTGCTCAAGGAGATCTTGGATAGGTGGAGAAGGACTTCCATCTAGAAATTAGGTCAGGGAGAAGAGAGAACAAAGGCAGTTGCAAGTGGGTTTCAACAGATTGGATCCATAGTAGCAGGGTTGCCTCGTATGGAATTGCCATACAATCTTTGAGTGCGTGTACACGGGTTTTAGTGGAGACATGCTTGTTTACGCAGGTTTGCTTAAGGAAAGGTGCGTGCACTTTGGGAAACATGAAAAACCAAGGTCGTACAACGGATTAGGAGTTGCTAGGGTTTGCAGGTACTATCTATAGTTTTCTATATTTCTCTGTGGGCTATTTTTCCAGGTACAAGCTTTGAAGTTATTTGAATGATAAGCTTAGTTGATGGGCAAAATATCTTTGTGTATTGTGTTAGATTTTTGGTTTCCAGTATTGCTTCGTCTATATTTATTTGAGTTGATTATTCCAACAGTTTATGTTGTTTTGTGAGCTACCGATTTGATTTACAGCAAGGGAAATCACTAGATAACAAAATACTTAGGTGTCAAAGTAGGGATTTCAACATGGTATTAGAGCAGTCGCTCTGAGTGTAAGCCAGATCTCAAATCCATAGCAGTTGATAAAGAATCTATGAGATCTGCAAGGAGATCTTGGTAGATCCATAACCAACAGTCAGAAATCAAGGGTTGGATTTTAGGGAAACAACAATACTAAGGTAGAACTAGAGTTTTTGTAGTCATATGGAGTTGTATGCAGGTTGCAGAAGGAACAATCGCGTATATGTGGGTTGCAGTAAGCAAAGTCGTGTACATATGTGGGTTTCAGAAGTGACAGGCGTGCACAGAGTCATACAGGCCAGTACAAGGGAAATTTCAGTAACTGGTTATTTCCAGGGCAGTTTATCAGGTCTAAGGGATGGCATTAGCAAGTTTGAGAGTTGAAGATAGATTGGATGGAGCATCCAACTTCCTATCTTGGAAAACAAGAGTCACTTTGGTGTTGAAGGAGTATGACCTTTGGGAATTAGTGGACAAAGCAATGGTTCCACCGACAGATTTGAAAGCTTTGGTAGCTCACGAGAAGGAGATCAAATTTGAGAGGGTCATCTTGGATTCAATGAAGGATCATCTAATTCCTCACTTATCCGAGAAAAAGACGACCAAGGAGATGTTTGATGCCCTGGTAGGATTATTCTAGAGCACTAACATGAATAGGAAGATGGTCTTAAGAAATATGTTCAGATCTGTGTAGATGTCTAGATCTGACAATGTTAATAGCTATTTCATGAGGATAACTCAGGTATGTGATCAACTTGTAGCCATAGGGGAGAGAGCTCGTGAATGTGGCATTGAATGGTTTTCCCAAGCCTTGAGAACCATTTGTCAAGGGAGAGTTTGCAACAAATTTTGAGAAGGATTTCTCTATAGTTCTTGCCTTTGTACCAACAAAACTACTAGGAGTGCGTGGTACTTGGACAATGTTGCATCTCGTCATATGACAGAAACACAGGAGCTATTTAGCAGTCTGACGGAAAGGGACTCAGAGGTTCATGTGGAGCTTGTTAGAAAGTGTAGCTCGAGCAGGTACCTTCACATTGGGGGTGTCTAGGAATGTGAAAGGGGCCATCTTATGTCTAGACTCTTTAGTAGTGGTGGGGGATAACTTAAGTCAATGTGAGATTAAATCACAACCGTTGATCTTGACTTAAGTTGTCTCAACGCTTGATTAAGTCCCCACCATTAGATCAAGATCTTGAGGAGAAGATCTAAGGGCCAGGATTAAATGAGAGAAAGGCTAGGGTTTATAAAAGACCAAGAGAGCCTCATTTCTCAATATAACTAGGGAGGTCAACCATCTGAACCATAGAGGGAGCTTCAAGTGTTATCCAGAGGACAGGTTAAGTTGAACCAGTCAAGGAGGGTCGAGCCAGGGTCCCATGTGAGTAGATCTGAGTGATATTAAGCTAGAGAAGAAGAATATGATCAGCCAGTGAAGGAGATCGAACCAACTATCTCTCCATCAAGCAAGACGCACTAGAACAGGTTTTCCATACGAATTGTATGGAAAGGTGAAAGAGGGACGAGAGAGGGTCGATTAGGTGCATTTCGGCCTGGTTGTAGAAGGCCGTGAGTCGTACGACCAAGAGTACAACATGGAATAGATCGGACAGAAGGGTGAGGAGCAATATGATGCCGTACGGGTGGTACGACAGCCTAGCAAGGGCCGAGCTGAGCTGTACAGTACGACCAGGTTACAATAGGCTGAGGTGGGCCGAAATCTGAGAGGGTTGTATAGCCTGTTATCGCACAGTTTGTAGCTTAGGCTAAAGGCTAAGGGATAGAGGCCAAACTGGTGTAACAGGAACCTTCCCCACCCAATGTCACCACAATGGGGAGGTTCTTTCTATTCAGGGAGGTTAGCCCAGGGGAGACGTCCCCGGTAACCTGGGGTTTTGAAGAGGCAAAGATATAAAGGTAAGGGATGAAGTTCCTCCTCACAGATTACCACCAAGATCAAACAGTCCGGCTAATCAGCCAATACATAAGTGTATGCCCAAATGAAAGCACCTGCCCGGAACAAGACAACAATAATACAATATATATGCAAGCTATAACTCAATGGGTTAGTACTTCATATGACTATCTGATATCAATAAATAGGCAATGTAAAACAATAGGTATCAATGAGGTCAACGTTTTGTCAATTAGCTATGAAAAAAGTACCAATTCATCAATAACTATTGGGATGATAAAGCTAACAATGTATCCAACCAACACTTTACTTAATAAATGCTTTAGATCATCATCCAATTGCTTATAGAAGACAAATGCTGCGTCAAGATGGAATAACCTAGTGTGACGTCAGCCTAGTTAGGGTTAGTGAATTAGTTAGGGTTTCAAAATTTAAAGTTTTGAGAGTTGTGTTGAGCACTTTCACTTCAACGTTGTGTGTCTAAGATCAGTGCCTAAGGGTAGATGGAGTCAAACAAGAAGAGGGCACAAGGTTTTGAAAGGATGAAGACTAAAGACAAGAGGGAAGGGTTATAGAGTGTTGCAATGCCAGGGCCCTAGAATCAAAACCCTAGGGGAAAGAGGCTCACTCCGGTGTTGCTTAAGCAAGGCCTCGTGCTCTTTCCTCCTTCTTTAGGTCAACTTGGCAAAACGACTAGCATAAATGATAAATCAAACTAGAGGATGAGGTGAGAGAAAGTGTTGCAATGGCAAGGCTTTCAAACCCTAGAAGATGGCGGCCCTAGGTGTAGATAACCTAGGCCTAGGACGTCACCCCCTTTTCAACCTTTAAAATCAAAGCTAGCTTAAGGGAAGAAGCAAGATGAGTGTAGCAAAGGCTAGGCTCAATCTCTCTTCTTCAATGGCTGGAAAATTACTCTTTAAGGGGACATGAAACGAGGTTCTACTTGTGTGCTTGTTACCTAGGGTTTTAAAATCAACAATTTTATAAGTAAATGCAAGAATGTAAACCTACAACCATTCAATTACGAAGTTTTGCAAGAAAAACACTTATATATCATGAAGAAAAGTGTAAAAATAATGTAACTACAAAGAGTATTCTTATTATTATTGTTATTTTCTTCATAGGATTAATCCCCATTGTGGATTAATCATGTCGGTAATTGTATTACGATCAAATCTCCTTTTGCGGATTGGTCATTGGACAATTGTAATAGGAAGAATAAGAAGTTGGCCCCAGCAGTTATTATTGAGACCCAGAATTAAATTAAAGGTGGGTTTACCCACCCAGAGTGAGAGGTCGGCCCTGCCAGTGAAACCCTTTCACACGTGCCAGTCTTGTATATATAGGGAGGCTAGCGCCTCACTTTAACACACAACTCACTTGCTCATTCTCTTATGAGGCAAGCTGCAATTACCAGTTGGAGAGAGGGAGAAGAGTGGCGCATCTTTTGGAGAGGACTATCTGTATTGGTTTGAGTTATCTCTTGAACATTGTATTGGCAATTTATGATAAGAAAGTTTTTGTTGGGTTTTCTTTCCAGAGAGGGTTTCCCAGGATAAATGCTGTGTCTCTTGTGAATGTGTATTTCTCAGTGATCTTGTTCTTATGTTGCTCTTATCTATTGAAATGCAAAGAACTATAATAATGGCATAAACATTAACATGGTATCAGAGCCAACCTGAAGGAAGCATATTTCGCAAGAGGAAAAACGTCAC
>JASDQU010311830.1:2326-13571 GCA_032191745.1 Picea mariana | reverse complement strand
AACCATCATCCCTTATAACCTCTAAACCATCTAATCCTTAACCTCAATGATAATCCCTAACCCATATAACCCATATAATTCCTAAACCCCAACCTACATATAATTTATATTAATTTTAATTTATATAATTTATATTAATTATATTTTAATTTATAACTTTAATATTTATATTATATTTTGTTATAATTAATATGATATTTATTATATTCTTTAATATGAAATAACAAAATATAACAAAACTTGAATGAAGCCAAACCTGCCCCTAGCCTACAGTGCGAGTGACAGAGCTGTGGGATACCCTATCTAGCCCACAATGCGAGTGTAAGAGGAGACCCTAGTGACAATGGATACACTAGAGGACAGTGTGAGCAATAGAGGATACACTAGATAGCCTACAATGCGAGTGACAGAGCCATATACACTATCTATCCCTTAGTGCGAGCATAAGAGGAGACCCTAGCTACGATAGAGGATACACTATAGGACAATGTGAGTGATAGAGGATACACTAGCTAGCCTATAGTGTGAGCGACAAAGCTGGATACCCTAGCTAGCCCATAATGTGAGCGAAAGAGGAGACCCTAGCGACAGAGGACACGAGCAATGCCTCCAAAATCAGTAGTTTTTCCTTTTACTATGGATGCTCAAGTGAATGATTTTTTTGGTTCATTACAAATTTGCTCCGAGTTTGGTTACAATGGTTGATGCTAGAAATTTCAGCCCTGATGAAGCTTTGATCTCTCGCCTTATTTTATGAAATCTCTTTCCAACATCACCCCTTGACACATATCGATATTTATGGTTAGAGGTTTACGTTTTGGGCGTATGGGGGCAATTTTGGCATGATGGAACTCAACCCTATGGATGCATTTTATGCTCAGTGACCAAGATACATGAAAATGAAACACACTTCCTAAATCTAGTTTATGATCTTTGCAAGTCTAAGTTGGTATTTTAGATTGCATCCAAGCTGTTTGAATAAATGTCTCAATGAAAATTCCTATATTCACACAAAATACTTAGGAGTATTTGTTTCAAAGTTGGTTTATATTCACATTAGCAAGTGGTGTACGCTTGGAAATACACATTCTCTATTATGCAAATAAATTTAGATATTTGAGTTTAATTTTATATTTGTTTCCAACGTCAAGTTGATTATATAAGGTTGCATCTGAACTGTTTGATGAAATAGGTGAATGAAATTGTCTACATGAATGAGAAAAATATTATCATTGATTTGTTTGTATGATTGTGTTAAGAATTAGGCCATGATCTGGAACCCTTATCCATTACCATCCTTTGGGGTATTCTTGGTATGTTGATACATGTTCAAGTAATGGTGCACACTAATTAAAGTTGTAACGCAAAACGCTTACAATTTGTACCAAGAAACCAACCTGTAGGAGGTACCTATTTTAATAATTCATTTGTTGCATATCAAAGGTTCTGTATTGTTGGAGTTTATTCCAGCCTCATACCCTATTGGTTTACCTCTTGTTTGATCTAGAAGGAAAGCTACAAGTTAATGATCCCATGGGAATTTGAGGAAACACGACTTCATCATCTAGACCAAGGTGAAACAACATGTTTTTGAAGAAGTGAAGATGTTGAAGCTATGCACTACACCTATGCTTACACTACTATATGTTGCTCATCCTTTTGATATAGAAGATGATGCATATGACTATAGGATATGTATTTTTCTAACACAACAATGTCATTCCATTGTGTTTTACTTAGAGACATTCAATGACACAATCCACAAATTTTGAAGTTATGATAGAGAGATGTGCTCCATTGCTTAAGTATTTCACTAGTGGAGACACTATGTATAGGGAAAATAAATTGTTATTCAATCTAACCATAAGCCACTACATACCTAGAGAAAAATTGAGAACACACCGCATATGAAATGAAATTTGTTATAGCAATTCCAATTGGTTATAAAACATTTACATTCAATAGATAAAATTGTAGACTATTACTTGAGTCTAAATATTGATGGATGTGCTCAGCTCTACACCCAACAAAGTCTTCAAAATCTGCAAGGAACAACCCTTTTCAACACCCCTTTTCAAAATTGGTCTATTTCATATAAAGATTATGATAAAGAGACTAAAACCGAAGGGGAATAATAATCTCTTATCTAATCAATATTAACAATGAAGACCAAGGCCCTACAAGAATGGGTCCTTATGGGAGAAACCTTCACCAACAAGTTCAACTATAGCTTCAAAAACATACTCAATACCCTTGCTAGGATTCCTAAAATGGATAGACAAAGAAATGCATCAAATAGAGGGGAGGAGTTACCCCAAACTAACAAAGGAAGAAGGAGAGGAGTTACCCCAAAATGTCTTCCTTCCAAGTGGTATTTTTTACCCTTCAATGGATTGATCTTGGTAGTTTGTAGAATACTTGAGCATTCACAATCAATCTTTATGCACCAAATAGAAACCAATATAGAAGAGCTTCAAGAATTGACACCAACGTCCATAAATATAGAACCCTTATACATCCATATGCTCCAAGAAATATATGTCAATTAAGCTCCAAGGAGTGGAAGATCCAAAAATACAATGATGACTACAAATGAAGAATGAATACTCCTTATATAGAGTCTAGCTCAACTCCCTTTACAATAGAATAATAATATCTCATGTGAAATCCTTAGATTTAGCCTAGGGAGAAGTGAAGAATTATTTCATCCAACTAACTAATATTTTTTGTAAAATAAATAGGTGGTCAAGACACATGTACAATACTCCTCAAAGTAGGCAATGAAAACCTCTCAGTTATCCTCCAAGGTGGACACGTAGCTCCCCAAAGTGAAAAATACCAACAAGTAATGAGTAGAATCCCTCAAGAGTGGACGAATCCCCTAAATTAAGCTCCAATGGTCATGTGTGAGGTATCCAATGTGTAACCTCCTTCTCAAATAATGTCAATCATATACTCAAGTCAACAAAAGTCCAAGAAGGTCCATATGTGCTAAATATAATCCCCAATGGCTACGTAATGCATCCTCGAAGGAGGTCATCCATCAAACTATGTGACACATGCCTCCAAATGCGCAAGCAAGTTAACCACTCCAATATTTGTGACGCGGCATGGCATGAGAGGTCCACGTGCATGAAAAATATCCCCAAACTGCCTATGCCATTCTGACCAATGTTTTGAGAGTTGTAAGATTGCATCGAGAGTTGTGAATGAACTCGGGAGTTGTGAAGATACCTTGGGAGTTGTGAAAATTAAAAATGTCATAATGAATCCCATGCAATGTCCACTTAGCTGCAATGTCCGTTCACCATTAATCCTACCAATATGTAATCGTGGCCTTTGAATAAGGTCTTTTCCCATTTGTTCTTTTTGGATGGAGTGGGTCAAGGTAATTAAAAAAAATGTCCTTTTTTGGATGGAGTGAGTCAAGGTAATGGAAAACAACAATAATGGACAACAAAAACAACATCACTTATCCCATTGTCAATAACTCGCACACATGCCTTAGCCTTTACAATTTTGTAACCATCGATGGGTTACGAACCAATAACAAATCTTGTATTTGTTACTTAACAATGTACTTTACTCTCAATTGCTCACTCCCTTTTGACATGTATAGGCCACCTTTACCTTTATACCATTTCTTCTCCTTGGGTTGAGGAATCAAATCCTCCACCTTAGCCACCTCGATTCCCTCTTCCCTAATCGTGACCTCCATTGGTATTATCAATGTTATTAGGGTCCACTTGCGTGTTCAACATAGGCATTGTAGTCTAGTATTGGCATATTCATGTATTTGAAATAATATTCATATTTCCGAAATTTTTTCACTAGAAAAAATAGATGATATGAGTGCCCCTTATCCCACTCTAACCATTTCAAGTCCAAAGCTGAAAAATATGGAAAAAACTAGACAGGGAGAGTCATAGAACATGAATTTGTAAGAAACTAAAAATATCTCAAAATGCTTTGTCTTTCTTGGTGTTGATGTCATTTGACTCTAAACATGCCCCTATAATGCCCATATAGTATACAAATAGTAATAGAGCATAATAGAATTGTGAAAGAGTAACACTATGGTAATCATTATGAGCTTACTGTGATACTAATAGGATACCAATAATGAACTAGTGTTATATCTTGATTGACTGACTATTTCTGTCATTAATGGTGTTATAGGACGTACAAGAAAATAGGCATTTTTCATATCTATCTTCATTGAGTGAGGGAAGTTCAGGTAGAATAGAGGAAAGTGAGACATCTAGTAGTTCTAACAGGTGGAGATCAACTATAGGTGAGAAGATCAGAAGAAAATTCCATAGACGCATGGAATTTTTTCTTGTGAAAGGGGATCACTTATGATCATGAGAGCATAGATGACATCGAGGTGCCCTTGAGGTACAAACATATAGTGAAACAATGGGTACCCAAGGATCTTCCTGAAATAAACATTGATTTTTGTGTAAACGAAAGGATATACCGGATTGCTCCATCGTCATTACATGGTTTGGGGCTATCTTCCATGGATGGCATAAAGCTATGTTACGACGGATTAACTGAATTGATGGAGTATGTTGGACCCTATTATATCTACAAATATTGGATACAAATAGTCCAATATAAAAAAAGTATGCGAAGATATGGCTTGGCTGCAAATTATATATAGCTAAAAGACAATGATCAAAATAAAGGAGCAACTATCTAAATTGACAGAAGGCCAAAAGCAATGGGGAATATTGCAGGGTTTATAAACAGTACATGAATCGCGACCACAAATAAGCGACCCAATTGCGTATTTGAGGGGCGTGAAGGAAACCGTGTATTGATATGTGCAATAAAATCAATACCTAGAGGGGAAGAGTTATTGATTGATTACAATTTGAATAGAATAGATACAGATGTTGCTATTATGGGGGAGGTACATATACTAATTTACCCAACCTGTAAGCAATGACTCTCATATTTTATGATTTTCATTATGTTATTTACGGTGTTAACCCATTTGGAGAGTTTCGGTCTATTTAGTATTCAGCGTGTCCTATTTTTGTTATCAACATTTGAATTTCTCATAAATTTGAATTTATTTCTCATGATAATGATCACAGTTCTAATTTTACTGTAATGTGGCAGGATGATCGTGGTAAATCAAAATCGACCTCAAAATAGGTAAATGAACAACAATTTTCGAATTGCATTTAATGTGTATTTTATTTCAGTGGCGATCAATTATTTTATTTGTTTACATAATTGAATTATCATTTATTTTGTCGAATATGTAGTCGGTAGAACATGATGTTGATGATGATTTTCTCGTTGAAATGGATTTGTATGAATCCCCTGACCCTATGGTTTTAATTAGAAAAAAGATCAATAAAGGAAACAAGGAACTAGCTCACTGGTTAGATATTCTAGATCAAACTTCAGAGGTCGAAGAAAGGATCAAAGAAGTTATGACAAGGCTTAAGAAATATAAGGCAATAACCATAATTTCAAGTGGTTTTGTTTTTATTTCATAAGATCAATTATGAAAGCTTGATTTTTAACTTTTACATTATCTAAACAAAAAAAAATGTTTTCTTTCTTATATAGAGGTTTTTGGATCATGTTGACACCAACATGCATGGTATCGGTAGTAGTGGCACTGCACAGACACCGCAGGGTCCCAACGTAGGCCCTCGTATAGCTGTCAAAACACAAAATTCATATCTCCACCTTCCACACCATTAGGTGGGAGCCACGACACACACACCAAAGAAGCGGCCACACAGGTAGGCTCTGGAGGTGGTGACTGAGATGAGGCTGATGATTTGAAAAACTATATGGTTTATTTTCCTAAAGCAAGACGTGTGACCAACATAGGGACCCTTAAGGGAACCTTTATGGTCAAAGAGGAAGGGATTCCATTAAAGAAAGTTAATTTTTAAAATTTTAATTGTTTCATGTTCTCTATGTAGACACATATAAATAATCTAAATTATTATTTTTAAATTAATAATCATATAATCATTTTGCGTGTAGGGAACAACGATTTTTACAAGTCCTTGAAGAATAAGGCTTTGCTGATTTTTGGGCCCACCTTACGGGAGAGGTGGAATTACCATAATTCCAACCTCAAAAAATAATTGATGGATTATCTAGAAAGCCTTTTTGGTGTAGATACATTTAATAAGACCTTGGCCACCGCCACAACTAGCCAATAATTAAAATATATGTGAAAAACATATAGGAAGCACTTGAATTTTTTTTATAGGTATGAGAATCCTCTAATGAATCCAGAGAGGGAGTGGAAGGCCCTCATTGAGGATGCAAAAGAGAAGAAATTGACAGATGAAGGAAAAACACCCTCTGGTCCCAGAAGGTAAATTACAATTTCAATTGAATACCTTCAATTTGTTTTAGATGTAAATAAAATTGTGGTATATATTAACATACTTGAAACTTTTGGTGATAGGTTGAATGACACGTCAAAGTCCGCAAAAGCAAGGCTTGCCAAATGTGGCCATCACAGGCTAGGCTAGGGCTGCGTATGGGTGATTTTAGGGGCAAAATTAAAGGGGTTCCAAATTTTTATTGGGCAATTTTTTTATATTGGAGTGGTTTTTTTAAACTTTTGTTTTTCATCCCTAATTTATTTAAAAAAATATATATAGTATAGAGGGTTAGACCGAGTTTTTATGAGGGAGAGAAGAAAAAAAATGTATTTCGCTCCTACATTTTGGAGCTCTAAGCTTCCATTCGCCCCATTTCCAGAAATACGAAAATTTTTGGTAGAGAATTCGCCCTTGGGTATATATCATGGTTTACGGTTTAATCTGATCCCGTTTTGTGGTATGGGCAGCTACACTTTTCTATTTTCCCAATTTCCAAAGAATAAGGGGATTTCTATTAGTGATTTCACCCTCCCATCTTCTGTAAATTGTGTACTATTTCTTTGTCAACAAGCACAACGTTTGGAAGGTATTGGGATGAGGCTCGAGGGTATTATAAATCACGTACTATTTCTTTTTCAACAAGCACAACGTTTGGAGGGTATTGGGATGAGGCTCGAGGGTATTATAAAGGCAAAGCAATAATCAATTATCAAGAGCACATTTTTTGAATATTTGGCACAACGTTTGGATATCTAGACTCGAGAGGAAAGAACAGTACACTATTTCGATGAAATTGTAACTTCATATTTCTTTGAGAAATTGTTTATTGTGGTTGTAAGCAATGTAAAATATTTTTAATCATGTTGTTGTGGGCTTGTGTTATTTAACTCAAGTAGTAAGCAGGATAATTGAAATTATTGAAACTCATATAGTTCATGTGTTGATATCGAAACTATTTAACATCCATTTATCTTAAACCTTGCACTCTGGGAAAATACAAGGAATAAAACCTCTTCTTGTTTATTCATTTACAATGCTTTATGTCATAAACACTCACCTATAGAGAGCATTACATGCAAATTTTTGCAATTTTAGTGAAAGTTCAATAGTTTCTGCACAAAATTTCTCTGCAAGTATTTGCTAACAAGTAACCTTTCATTTAAGAAGGTAATGTCTACACCAAAAAACTTCAAACCTTAAGAGATCAGAAGGTATGAGTTTTGACATGAAATACTACATCTGTCCTTTACATGCATGCAAGGAAAATAGTAACAAGGTTTCACTAAGAACATATTACCTACAATAAGGGCATTTGAAATTTTTGCATCCAAAACCTTTGCAGGTGATTATCCTAGAGTATTGTGACAATCCCCCCTCCTTGAATTACTTTACCCAAATAAATTGTAGTGTTGTGTTTTGTAGAATATCTGGGACTTCCCATGTCATATTTTTTACTGGTAGCTCTTTCCATTGGACGAGAAAATTTGATAATACCTACAACACCTATGGAAATAAAATGAGCATACTCATTTCTCAATCAGGCAACTGATCGCTACATAAATAAAGTTATTTCTTCTATCTTGTTGCAGTGCACATGGAAGTTCTTGGACTCAAGTAGTAGAATTCAGATGGCCCTTCCCATCATAATATTTCAATTGATGTTGACACAATGAATCTCCAAATGTGAAATAATAATTATTAGACAAGCAACCTTGAGTATTCCACTGTTATGGTGCCTATGCTTCCTCCCTATGATGGTCCTTTATGCGTTCCACTACATATACCTAAGCTGCTAGAGAAACATCTTTCAATTGGTGCCTAAAGATCCTTTGTGAATAATGATGCACAATCCTCATGCTAGTGTTGCTCGAGACAATTATATCATTATATATTTGGAAGAATCCCCTTGTGTTATCTCTGCATTAGAGGTAATGAAAACTTGTCTTTCACAACATAATGCATTGTTGAATTCCATTGGAGGTATTAACATCCTTTTATCTTAAACCTTGCACTCTAAGAAAATACAAGGAATAAAACCTCTTCTTGTTTATCCATTTAAAATGTTGTATGTCGTATGTATGTGTTTGTGTTTCCAAGAATTAAAATCTTATGGACTAATATAATCAAGACTCTTTCCACTGCAACCATAGCCCAATGGTTTTGATTTTGGGAGTTTCAATATCAAAAGCACAAACACCATATTTGTTAGGTGCCCAAGTTCTAGCCCCAATAGTGTCATGGAAAAATAGGGCCACTCTAAACAAATTAGTGAGCAGGCAAATGGAGATGTACGAAAAATTGTAAGCAACTAGTACAGACCTTCCAAGCCATGGTGAGTTCATATGGGTGCCTAATAAGCACATAATTACATCATCTTGAAATCAAAAAACAAGTTCTAGCATGGATGTGGGCATATACATTGGAAATCAAAGCACCATGGGTGTTATTTTGCTGGTTCTAGCGACCCACATAATCCTACAAATCGGCTCCAAACACTATTTATTGCACAAATGACAAACATACACTCACCTATACAGAGCATTAAATGAAAAATATTTCCTCAATAACTCTTTATCTAAGGGTACTCAATTAAATATTACCCCCACCTTTTTCTGACTTTTTCTGTGCCTTTGGCTACTTACATATCTTTCCATTTTGTCTATCAAGGATTCATTTCTTTGAGAACTTAAATGGAAATGGTAATGGAACTTAAAAAGGAACAATGGTGAGCCCACACTTACAAGCTATGATTGTTTTCAAAAAAATATATTATGTTTTTTTATATTACAAGGATTAAATTTGTTTGACTATTCAAATGGATATGTCTAGACTCTACACGATTCTAGTAAGAAAAATGTTAGTCTTGTAGTCACGAGATAAGTCACTTGATTGTATCTGAATCCTTGTCCTGTACTAGGACTGATTGGTCAAATAAAGATTTCTATATTAGTCTTATTGATCACTTTTGGTTACAACTGAAAGTAATTTCTTTCTTCATTAATAGTATATAAAATTTCCACAATATGCATAGGTATTAAGAATAGTTGGTTAAGTTCAAAACAAGTGTACTAAACTAACATGTCCTCTTCTCCTTGCTGCATATTCTCAATAGAGAAAATATATTCTACTTAGTAATCCTCAATATATGTCAAACTTTTTGAAAGAGCATGACATTATGAATTATATAAACAACCTTCCTCTTTGGAGTTTGCAAGATGGTTACCAAAATATGAAACACTAAAGTTGAGCTGGATACAATTTACTGGAATATTGATCTCAATTTTCATGAATAGTCTCTATACTTTACGACCTTGGATCAGTGTTTAAAGTCAAGTATCCAAATTTCAGAAATTGGTAAACAAGCACCACAAATCGATGTTCCCGAATACCACAAGTTGTGTTCCTTCTTTGATAGGTTGCTGAAGTGGAAGTGTTGATGCCTCCAAACTCATATCTTTATGATGGGGTCAAAATTTAAACCCTAGAAAATAGATGGTCTGAAACTTTGGTTTTGCAGTGAGAAAAACTTGGTGATGCCACCAGCTAATGTCTTATATATGCTAATAAACCCAAAAAAAATGCTGGGAAATAAAGGGTGAACTAAAAAATTCCATGCCAACAAATTATCTGAATCAAATGCTTGAAGTGAGCCCTCTTAGGAAACCCTAAACAAAGAGAAAATTCCAAAAACCCTAGATCCACAATCCTTAGGGCAATGCCTTTAGCCATAATCTTCGGATCAGTTGTAAAGAAGATGATCAGAAACCCTGGTTCACAAAAACTTGGTGATGCTCATAGGATAAAATATTAAGTCACTTGTATAAGAGAGAAATAGCTCATGTTGATGTTACAAACAAGTCTTGAGTATGTATTTATACTCAACCCAAGAGGTAAGGTGTCCTTTCCAAGAGGAGTTATGGGCTCACATAATGACAAGCTGGGTCTTAACTGGTTAGGAATATGATAAATGAGTGTTGAGCCCAACCCTAGAAACACGCTAAAATGATTACAAAGTGAGGCCATGACCGTATTATGTATGTGAAGATTACACCATCATTGCAACACTTTCTATCATTTCACTGGTGTTGCATGTTTGTTTTCTGGGTGTTCCTTCTTTGATTTCGATAGTGTTTGTCATCAGTCTGTCTAAGGTTTGATTGTCATTCTTTGTGTTGGAGGGTTTTTTTTGCATACATTTTTTTAGGGCTCAATGCCCACCAAGTTTTTTGAGACTTGGTCATCTACATGGTGATGCCTTGTCTCAACCACTAGACCACAGACTAATGGGAAAACTAAACAACTATTAAATTATATTCTGTTATAAGAGTGTTTTAAATGAAATCTGGCGACATAATAAATAATGGATAGTGATACCAATATATAATAGATCTTTTTCTTAGCAATTCATAGAAAATAAATGATTTTGTAAAGCAAACTGATATTCAAATGTATATTTGTATTTTGACACTTTATCTGATTGAAGTTTTTATAAATGAAGATTGCAGACCAACATGATTTCTTAGATATTATTTTTGGGATAACTGCGTAGTGTAAGTCATTAATCTATGACCCATATTCATGAGTATTAGTCTCAACTGACCAATAATTCTCATGATTTGAATAGTACACTTAGCACTCATTGCATCGGGTGATGCTCACAGGGGTGAAGAAATGGGATTGAAGCCAACGAAATGAATCACATAGCATCAATCATCACTTTCGGGGCTTGCACCCGGTAACCAGGACTTCCCAGGTGGTCACCCATCCCAAGACGCCTCTGGCTCAAGCGCGCTTAACTGTGGAGTTTTCCCCACAATCAAGCCCACTTAGCTTGCTACCCCATTTGCAAAACCTTAGCAAGTATTGTGCCTTAT
>JASDQU010311829.1:0-12063 GCA_032191745.1 Picea mariana | reverse complement strand
ACATTGAACATAAACACATGTGCACAGCAATTGATAAAGGAGTTCACCCCTCTTATGGGCTACATCTCCTGGTCCAGCTTCCAATGGATCATTATTATTAATTGCTCAAAAAGTGCTCAAAAACATGTCTTACAATGCTCAAACTGACAAACCGACTGCTCCAATGGCTTCCCAGTGTCTCAAAACCCCTGTCTAGGCTCTTTCGGCACCTCAATTGGTCGAAAAATGAAGAAGTTAGCCTCCTAGAAGTCTCCCTCTTCAACTTTGTTGTCTTTGGTTCTACAATTCGCACCCTCCCTGAGTGAACCTAGCTCACACGCTCTTTTAAGCGTAAAAACCCAGCACCGGGCGCAACCACGCCAACGGTGCAAACCGTAGGACGATTAAGGCGCCTCCAGCCCCTAACCGCCTCGACACCTGGGCATATGGCCATGTGACCTCGCGTTGGGCAAAAGGGTGGTTAAACCGTTTGAAAATCGTGCAACAACCATTTGGGGCCCGTGCCAACACTTAACACACGGGTCGTGGGTTCAAACCCCGCGCCAACATTCAATACATGGTCATATATATATATAATACATTGCAATGCAATGTATTGCAATACAATGTAATACAATGAAATGCGCGCGCGCCAAAACATTCGGGCCAATACATATATGTTGGGTCATATGTAATATAATGCGTCCACGGGTCGGGGCTAAGCCCCGGCCCGACCCCCCTTTCCTTCCAAACATAAAGCAACCTTAAATATATGTTTTATGACATGGTAAACAAGGAACAAATGGTGGTACTTTGGTTAGCAGAGAGTTATGAAGTCTTTAGTGTGGGGGGAGGTCCGGGGGTCGAACCCCACGAACTCCCCATACAATTTTATATAACCAAATAAATAATAATGAGGGGGACACGTGGCACCCATGGATTGGGCCACATGTCCTCATATTACTTGCCACCAATCAGACACGTGTCACCATCCAATACACCAGCAACCAACCAATAAACAACTGCCATGTCATCACCATACGGCCGGTACGATCCTGCCACGTCACCGTACGGACTGTACGGACAGGTACAGTCAGCATCCAAAAATTTTGCCTGTTTGGCTTGGCGGACATATCGCGATATCTTCTCCATATGGACTCCATTTGAGAAAGTAAATATACTGTCGAAATCATGAAGACGAGACAGACGCAATGGAACTGTTTTCGTCGCATACTGAGCACTTTGAAAATTGAGCAAAATTTGATCCCCTGATCATTCTTCTTGTGTTTTCTGCAATAGTTTCATGACCGGAACTCCTAATGAAAGGGGAAAAAATGACTCGATGCCATACACCAACTGGTATGGAGACATACCAATCGATCTTTTGGTGCTAATTATGTCAGCCCAGAGTGAAAAAACGAACTTATTATGCCATGATTTTTTGTTTTCCTGTAGTTTCTTTCTAAGGATGTTCACCAGACTTTTGTTAGAAGATTCATCTATCCCTTTCCCTATGGATAATAAGTCGTCGAATGTCCCAAAGTAATATGATATTGATTACAAAAATCTATGAGCCTTTTGGATCTGAAAGCCGCTGCATTGTCAGCTATAATTTTTCTGGGGCATCCAAAACAAGACAAAATGTTAGTTTCTAAAAACTTGATGATGACAGAGTCAGTAGATTGCCTGCATGGTACAACCTCAATCCACTTAGTGAAGTAGTCTGTGGCCGTGAGGATCCATTTATGTTGGCTCGAAGAGGGAGGATGTATTTCACCAATGAAGTCCAGCCCCCACTGTTGGAAAGGAGATTCAACAGAGATGGGTTTCATTGGGAGAGGCAGAAGCTTCCTTTTACCTTCAAAAATCTGACATTGGTGGAAAGAAGTAACCTTCTAATGAACATCAGTAAATAGAGTAGGCTAGTAAAATCCATCTCTCGGAATCTTGTTAGTTGTGGTCTTCCAGCTCAGGTTCCCACTAGAGTCTCCTGCATGAAAATCTTGAAGAACTTTGTCAACTGCATCTTTTAACAAGCAATTAAGCAAGATACCACTAGGATCTTTCCAATAGAGATTTTCTTCCATAATACAAAATTTCAATGCTTTCAATTTAATAAACCTAGCTTTGGTCTTAGTCAAACCTGGAGGAGCCTGTAAATTGTGGAGTACAAAAATGAGGTTTGCATACCAAGGGGAATTTAAGAATGCCTCTTTTATGTTTGGAGTCGCCTGCTCTTCCGGTCTGTCTACTGCAGCCAAAAAGTTAATATCTAAAGCATGAAAATTAGACTCAAGCATTAGTTTGGCCAAACCCTGTCCTTTGATTAGTTTAGTAGGTTTTATTTCAATGTCGTATTCCAAAATGACCGCAATCCATTTTCCTCTTCTTCCATCCGGATTATCCTGGGTCAGAATATCTTTAACCATTTTGTTTGGGATGTATGCAATTGTGTGAGAGTGGAGAATATAGACCCTAAAATCTTTTATAGCTTTACCAGGGCCAAGACTTGTTTCTCCATAATATTATAATTCAACGTTGTGTCTCTTAAAACTTTGTTGAAAAAGGCTATGGGTTGCTCGTACCCCTCACTATTTTTCTGCAACAATATTGTTGCTATAGTGTGCTCAGATGCGAAAGAGAAAAGATAAAAGTCTTTGGTATAGTCTGGGCTAATCAAAATTGGGGCTTGGGTGAGAGCATGTTTCACCTGCTCAAATGATTGTTTGGACTCGGCATTCCATTTGATTTTAGTGTCTTTTTTCAACATATTGGTAATATTCTTGAGAAGCTCGGCCAAGTTTGGTATGAATCTTCTAAGGAAATTTATTTTTCCAATGAAAGATTGCAGTTCTTTGATGTTCCTAGGGTGTTCCACCTTTTGGATAGCTTCTATCCTACTAGGATCTATTTTAATTCCATCTTTTGAGATTATGTGTCCCAACATTTTACCTTCCTCTAACTCGAAAAGGCTTTTCTTAGGATTTAATGAAATCCCAAATTTCCTGCACTTCTCAAACAGACGTCTGAGATGGAGAAAATGTTCTTCGTCAGATTTGGAGTAAACAATTACATTATCCAGATAAATGACTATAAATTTCCCAGTCTCGTCCACAAAGGAAATATCCATTGCTCTTTGGAAAGTAGACCCATCGTTTATCAGATCGAAAGGCATCTTCACATACATGAAGGTTCCCTAGGGTGTGGTAAAAGTTGTCTTCTCTTGATCTTCTGGATGGACCAGAACTTGGTTGTAACTAGAGAAACTGTCGAGTAAGGAGATCCTACTAGGTCCGACCACCCTTTGTAAAATATGGTCTTTTGGGTAAAGGGTAATTGTTTTTGAGGGAGACTTTGTTCAGATTTCTAAAATCTATATAGAGAATGATCTCACCAGTTTTCTTCTTGGTTGGAACTAGATTAGAAACCCATTTGGAAAATCTTAAAGGGACTATAATCTTGGCATCATACATCTTTTTGATTTCTTTCTCTATCAGGGGAAGCAACTTGGGATTAATTCTCCTAAGTTTCTACCTGAAAGGTTTTTGTTCTTCTTTTATAGGAATCTGGTGTTGTATGATGCTTGTGTTATAGGATTTTAATTCCTCATAGCCCCAGGCGAAAACATCTATATATTCCTTAAAAAGTTCAATGTATTTTCTTTTTTTCTCTGGTGGCAGTGATTTAGAAAGTTTTATTGTTTTAGGGTTTTCTTCTGTTCCTATGTTACAGTATTCAACCTCTTTACCGCTAGCTTCGATTTTCGGTTTTTTGGCTACATCATTAAAATCAAAAAAGTCTTCCAACGTAACTAACCCTCTAGGTAACACATTATTTTTCAACTGCAGGATATCAGAATCTACATCATTTTCACTGATTTCTTCAACAACTATTGTATTTGCACTACCATTCTCAAAAATAGATTTATTTACAAATTCTTCATCCTGTTCTAAATCTATGTTTGTACATTCAAAATCATTTTTACATTGTAGGAAATATTCAACTTGATCATCATTTCCAAATACCTGCCAATATCTAATGTTGTCAGGAACGGTGGGTCTGCACTTCACCTTCACTATGTACTTGCGAGTGGGACGAAAAGGGATTTTACAGGTAGTTGTTGACGTAGCTAGTCCTTCTGCGAGTATATTTTGTCCTCTAGGCATCACCTACAAATCAACCTCAGTAAAGAATTGGAGAGCATCTAAAACAACATTTCTATAGGCTCTAATTCTGGGATGTTTTGTTGCATACTCACCTTTGATTTTCTTGATAATTAATTCAGAACCACCCCTTACCATTATCTGCTTAGCACCAACTTTCTTCAATAATTTCAGGCCGAGCATTAAAGCCTCGTACTCAGCTATGTTGTTAGTACATTGAAAGTTCAGTTTATAGGAATGATTCTCAGAGTACTTTGATCTGTGGTTATGCATCCACACTCTGGCTCCAACTCCTTCTTTACCCACAACACCATCGAAGTCCATGCTCCAGAAGTCTACTAGCAATTCCTCATTTTCCTCAACCATGGGGTTTCTTACTTTGACAGTCACTTTATCATCCTTTGGATCAGGTGCATCATCTTCCAGTTGTGTGATTTGTTCTTCAAGATCACTATTGTTATATAGAATAAAATAATCTAGGTCAGAGTGTGCAGAATATAGTGGGTAATTGTGTGGCATTTCCTAACTACTAACCATATACTTCATCAATGTTTCTCTGTAAAGTCTCCTCTGTTGACCGAAAACTGGAATGGTGGCGTAGGACATATCTAGTTGCAGGGTTCCTCTCAATTTAGCTCCCCAAGACCTTGATAGCAACATACCATACTTGGGGGGAATGTATGCCACGACGATGTCCATCACCAAACTTATTGTCGGGATTTGAGCCAAGGTGATACATAAGTCTTTAATCAAGCCTATACATTTGACCTTGCTGGAGTCGAAAGAATGAAAATCTTTGTAAGGTCTGGTGCCCTCAAGTCCCAACTTTTCCATCATGACTTTGGGCATTAGGTTGTGAGAAGCACCTAAATCTAGCATAGCGTTGTGCAATATCAGATCATGGATATTTAGGCTGATGTAAAAAGGGGCCATGACGTCATTATCAGTTTGATTGTCAACTTCAGGACCAAATAGGAGCTTAGGTTGGTCATCAGCAAGGTTTACTGTGTCAGAGTGGAGTACAAATCCAACATTCAAGGCTTTGGTACCCATATTGGGTTCGATACTTAAAGATTTTATCACCTGAGACCTATAAGCATTCTTTTTCATCAACTCGGAGAGGGGAATGGGAATCTTCAATTTTGCTAGTTCCCCTTCAAGGCTGAAAAGAGAGGTGGTTTTGTTTAAACTCTGTACTTTTGATTTATCGACAAAGACTTTGTGGACAGGTGCAATTGTTTGAATGGTTGATGAAACTTTTGTCTGACTTGTTCTCTTAAGAATGTCTGGAGTTTTTTGCGCAAGAGATTCGGCATCATTATGCCCAAGGGATTTCTTGGGAGGATTTTATGAGGTTTTCTTGGTTTCAGTAGCCTTCTTCAGAGAATTCTTGTTAGTCTTCTTACTCCTCAGGTTATATTTCCTATGAACCTCCATTATAGCATTCTCAAAGGCGTGTTGTTCTATTTTTTCAGCTTCCTCATTCACCTCTATTTGCGAAAGGAGAAAGATTTCATGTTCTTCTTGGATGAGGAAAATAGACTGATGATCATGATCATGATCACCCATTAGACTTATATGAGCATCATCAAACTCCTCAATAAATTCCTCCTCATTAGCAGTATAGTTTTCCTGGAGATGTGGTCTAATCTGCTGCTCAGGTCCCCTTTGTTCCAGTTGATCCCTAGGATCTCTTTGTCTAATCTAAGGTGGATTTCTTCTAAAGTTTGGGTTTCTGATTTGAGGGGTAGCTTGGTTCTCCCTAGGTGGGTTCCTGTTAGTTATAGTGAGTCACTCCATCATTTTCTCCATAGCTCTAGCTAGAAAATCTAGTTTGGCATTAGATGAGGAAGTAGTAGTTTCTTCCTTAATGGTGACCCTCTTTTCTGTTCTCTGCCTGGCCCTTCTGGCCAAAAGATTTTCTTCTACACTGACGACACTTTTTTGCATGTTTTCCAGAGTTGTTGAATTTCTTTCCCTTAATTGATATGACATGTCAGCGTCAAAACCATCGGGGAACTTTATTAATGCTAAACCTTGTGGTGGTTTGATTTCAGTCAGGATAGCATTGTATAGATTGTTGAAACGAGTGCAGTAATCCTGCACTGTCTCTCCTTGGTTCCTTCTGATGTTCTCATGCTCCGACAGAATTTGGAGAGGATTTTTATTTACCTCCCACTGGTCTAGGAAAGTCTGATGGAAAACAGTAATGTCAGTAATGGTAGAAGCACGTAAAGTTTTGAACCATTTTTTCACCTCTCCAGTTAGGATTTGTGCAAATAATCTCATCTACACATCATCTTCGTCTACTTCTTGAAGGTCAAAGTAATCGTTCATTTTATCAACATGTTGTTTTGCATTCAAGGGGCCAGTGCTATCAAACTTTGGAAGTCTAGTTTGATAATCTTGGGGCATGTCATGTAAAGGAGAAACCAATACCAACAGAGCATATCTTGCCGCCATGATTGGTGGAGGAGTCTGAACAACAACCTGTGTGACAGGAGAGTAAATACCTGAAGATATAGAGGACGAAGGGCTTGGAGGAATGGAGTGACATGGTGTAAGTTTAGTAGAAACTACAACAACGGTTAAAAAAGGAAGTTCGACGGACTGTTGAAGATGGATCTTGTCTAAGGCCTGACCAAGATTTGTGACTAGGTCTTCGAGCTTATCAGTATTGGAGTGAAAATGTTGCTCAACTTCAGCTCTTTGAGAAAGTATCTCAAGGGTCCTGGGCTGAAAAATGTTTGGTCTAAGACCGTTTCACTGAAAAAACTATCAGATTTTGTCCTGATAAGACTTGTTCGAAAGGGTATCTTAGAATCAACGTCTGGAAGAACAACTAACTTTTCTGGGATGGAAAAAGACCTCGGAAGTGGGTTTTTACTCCTCGAAATTCTTGCAGTGCTTTTCTTCCTGAGTAGTCTTTTGGGATTATCTATTACTATTGTAGGTTCTAGTTTAGGATGAGATCTGGTAGAAATTCTTTTGGGAGCCAAAACTATTGATTTTACTCTACCTTTGGAGATTTTGGTTATTTATACACAAACTTTAGCAACCTCTAAACATTATTTATAGGTAAAGATTAGGGTTTGCGTTTTTTCCATAAATAAAGCCGTCTTTATTCTAGGGGAAAGAAAACAAGGGGTGGAAAGTTTGTTTCAATTCGTCCCCAGTATGGTCGCCATTTATGTTATCATTTTGTAAATTCCCAGAGGTTGTTATGAGGTAAGAAGAAACTTATCAGAGGTAACCTTAACCAACCACTTCGAAACTAGAAGCTAGCCCTACCAATTTCAGAGAGGGATCTCTCTGTGAGTTTTAGATTTGTTTGAGTTTTCAAGATTTTAGGCTAGTTAGAAAGAATATAACCGAGTTTTTTATATTGTTTTTGAATGAAGTGGTTGAATATCACTTACGCTTCCATTGGGCTAAGGGATTTGTTTTTAAAAGATAGAAGTTAAAGACACCTTTACAAGATTCGTTTCACTGGGTGAGATAGTGCTAATGATGGATTCTTTAGGAATAAAAATGGTGTATTGCTGAAAAAAAAGGTGAGATGTCAGTTAAAACAAAAAAGAATTTAAGAATTTATTTGTTATAACATCAGAGGAAAAACATTTAAATCTATAAAATATTAAGAACAAAGTACACAATGGTAAATTTTGCAACTTTAACTTCCTTTAAAGATTAGATTTATAAAGACAATATGATAACTTAGAAGGAAAAACTTGTACGCAGACAAAGGGAACTTCACCAACAATTGACACGCAGGAATCCTGTGAAACTTCTCTTTGTATTACTAGAATAACTTCTTGATAAAAATTACACCAACTAGAGCTTGCTCAGGCGTAAAGATCAACAACCCTCAATACTTCTAAGTTGGAAATATTTATAATAAAAGTTACAACGACCCTTTCATTAATGATCAAGACGTGGCAGATTCTAAATTTAACTAACTAACTCAACAAGATACAAAACTTTAGGGATTGTTTATGATGTGTCGAATTCTTCAAGCTGATTTTGGGGAAGGTTGTTGGTGAGTCATCTACATGACTTTGTCTAATCTGATTGCTGACTAGACTTGGACACCTCATCTCCTACTCAATCAAATTGCATATAGCTTCCCGTCGTAGCTAATTGGGAATAATGACTTTCAGTAATCTTTGGTATATTTCATCCATCTCTGTGTACTTAGAAAAAGTTGGCCTGATGATGAAAATATATCGAATCTCATGTTGTATGTTGATGTCTGGCTACAAATTTTCTAAGAACTCCTTGCCTGTTATGCTGCCCTATATTCCCAAAAAATTTGAACCATCTTTGGCCACCATGGCCAGCTTCTGCTTATAATCAGGAAGGGTCAATAACTTATCATTTAGGACCATTAAGTCTCGGAGACATTTCTTCTGCAAAGCTTCGATCTTACTGAAAAATCTTTGAATTCCTGCATCCATAGTCTAGACTTTCTCTTCCAACTGCAACATAAGTCCTCTCTTGGTCAGAACCCTCTTGACTTTGAGGATGGTTTCCATCCTATCTTCAATCTTCAAATCCTTTAATTCTTCCTTGGTTTTCAAATTCAGGAATCTAATGATCTCAGTGGCTTCTGTGGGCATTTCTCCTAGCTCTCCTTTTATTTTCTCAATAGCCTGCTTGCTCCTCTGTACCAGTTCTTTTTGCTCGAACATGATTTTTACCATAGGCCATATTTCATTTATGGATTTGGAGATATCCATCCAATTATTTTCCTTGGCCTCAGCAAGTGTCTTGCCCACCACTGTTTTCTTTTGAAGCTGCTGCAATTCCTGTTTGAGCTTGTTTTATGTTTGCTTCTTCATGGAGTAGCTTGTTTGGTAAGAAGACATGAGCTGCTGAAGATCCTCAAACTCCTTTTTTATTCTGCTAATTGATTTCTCTTGCAAGTCCATTTCCTCCATGGATTTAGCTAATTCCATTGTCTTTTCCAGAGCTGGCAGTGGAGTTGCTTAGGGGATTTATGCTGTGGAGGTTTCTGCTACAAATGTTGTGCTTACCCCTGTGAGTGGAACTGCACTTAATGGAATGACTTCCATAGGCATTGATTGTTCCTTCTCCTTCACTAACCTTTCCAGTTCTGCTTCCATCTCTTTCAATTGTGCATTCTTCTCCATGATCAACTTGAGCATCTCGTCCTTCTCACCTTCTGTCTAAGCTATCTCCTTTGCTTGTGCATCTTCCATTGGTGGCAGTTTAAGTTGTTTCCTCAGAGATGCTATATCAGGATTTTTCTTTTTGAGCATCTCTTCGACTGCTTTCACATTCGAGGGGTCATACCTGATCTTGAGGACCAATTCTTCCAATGTTTTAATTTTGTTATCCTTTGCAAAGGATGATATCTTTTCTAACTTTAATTGTGTTTGAACATTGCTCAAAGAGACCTGTAGTTTAGCATCCAAAGTAGAAGCATTTTTCAAAGTGGAGAAAACCATTTCTCCAGTTTTCCTGTGCAGATCCATTTGATCAGTCGGGTGCACATCTCTGGTGTGGAACTCGAATGTTTCCCTTTTGTAGTCAGTGATTGTCTTTGGGTTGGGTATGTGCGCCTGCAGAAAATCCATGTGCATTCTACCTTTCTCTGTATCAAACACAGACAATAGTTTGTGCTATGACATGGATGTCTGTTTCAAAAACTGAGCATAAGTGTTGCTGGTCAGCGTTTGATTCCTCTTCTTGATCAGGTCATATTTCTCAAAAATGCTTAATTTGATGCCTCCTTGTTTTGGCTATTTGATTAATGAAGTATCTGTCTACTTATTGGATGAAGAAGTAGATGTGATTTGTTGGCTTCTAGAGATAAGTGGTGACTGATCATCTTTCATAGTTGTAGTGGATTGGGTTCCCTTTTCACTAGTCATGTCAGTTGTATGACTGGGTTTTGGACTCTTGGTGTGTAATTGGAAATTTTCAGCCGAGACTTCAGTGACAGAAAGTGAAGTATCCCTCCTGGGCATTTTCTCCTTTGGAACCTGTGGCATGTTTGTTTGTGAGATAAAAACAGGGGGAGATTGTTGTTTTGTCTCTTCCAGAGTGTTCACCTCCCACTTTGTTTGATTTGCAAACTTCTCTATTTCAGGCTTGGGTGAATGAACATATGGAATGTTTTTATTCTTAACCCTCATCTCCGAAATGATCCTGCACGGGTCATATTGCCATAGGAAACTAGTGCCGAACCTCATGTCCTTCATAAACCTATTTGCTTCTTCCCCGACACCTCGGCTAT
Organism: Picea mariana; assembly: GCA_032191745.1. Classification (NCBI taxonomy): domain Eukaryota; kingdom Viridiplantae; phylum Streptophyta; class Pinopsida; order Pinales; family Pinaceae; genus Picea; species Picea mariana. Next base: position 1,659 of record JASDQU010311829.1, on the reverse strand, counting down.
TGCATATAAAAGACCCTATTTGCCCTTTAATCTGAGTTGTTGTTTCTTCTTCAGAGACACAAAGTGTATGCCATCTGAATTTATCATCTGTCTTATGTACTCCAGTTAAAAAATCCTCATGGGTAAATACTTGGGCAGCTTGTATGGAGCTAACTCGCATCCATATATTCTGATCTCAGTGTGATTTTGGTAAAGATACCAATCTCCGATTTTTGCAAGGTCTAAGAGGTGTAAAATCCTCTGAATCTCCTCATTTATTCTTTGTTCTAGTCATCCACTAAGCATGCTCACCATTGGGTGGTAAAACTGCTCGATGAACTATTTGAAACTAAACTTTGTGGAATTTCATCTGAGCAGCGAAGTCAAAGATGTCACCGCCTGTGGCTTCCCATCCTTGTACATTTTCTGCATCGAGAAAGAGAACCTATCTGCTTGAAAGAAGATGAACATGTAAGCCAGTATAGAGGAGTACCGGAACATGCCCTCTGTGGCGAACTTTGAAGACTTCTCGTGAATGTTCTCCGCTAGGAAAGTGCTGTAGTCGAACTGAGTGGTGGGTTTTTCCTCGATAGAGAAAATGGACTGAAAACCCAATATAGGTTCATCCACCCATTCGTCTGAAAAATAAGCAAGCAGACAACAGAGTGATGAAATGACTTGGTTTCCCTTTTCTAAGAACAGGGAGGAAGGATACGGGGGATTTGACTTGGGGAACTGAGCATCCTGTGGGAGGAAAAATTCAAATATCTAGGCTCTTTGAGGAAAAGATAGTTTCTGGTATAACTCTGTTATGATTTCCAGATTGAAAGGGGAAGCAGATTTAGTTTTGGGTATCTGCATCATCTGATCAATGGCCTCTGGTGTGATGAAGAACAGAGTTTCTCCTGATGATGAGACTGTGGCTCTCTGGTCGGGAAGGTAATGAGCCTAGCATTTGAGGGCAAACTCAGAGAAATGATGGACCTGGGGGAAAAGATATAGAGGAAGATTGGACTCCTAGAGTCCGATTTCATCGCTTGATCTAAGAAAGTGTCTTTGTGCCATGACTGCAAATCCGCGAAGTCAACTTCGCACCTTGTGTCTGATATTGGATGATCTTTGTCGACCAATGGGATCTTTTCGAGATCGATAGGAGGTGGGAGGAAAGGATTTTCCCTGGCTTCTACGTTCTTGGATTTTGGCGCCATCGTTGTGAAGAATAGTTGCAATTCAAACAAAACGTTAGTGTTAATGGTTGTGGTTAGGTTGTTGATTGAATCGGAGAGAAGGCAAGGAAAATTTTTGGTGTGAGGATAATATGAGCAATGGAAAAATGAAGGAGCAGGGATATTTTTGGGTGAATGGATACTCGTTGGGCAGGGGGGAAAGATCAACAAGTTTAACGGATAAGTTAACCTGTAATAAATGGCCAACGGGTCATTTGGAGATTGATATGGCAGGTGAAAAATGGGTGACAAGTACGACTAGGTGACGTGGAGGGTGTTGATTGAAGACCAGCAATGGTGAGGGGACTTGTGATGGGTGAAACAGGGGGGATGGACTGACAGAGTTATGAGATAGGACTTGTAGGGGAAAAAGTGGAAAATGATGTCATGATACGGTGGTGGTATGCTAGACAAGTGAAATAGATTCCTGCCACGTTAGAGTAGGGGGCCTGCC
>JASDQU010311828.1:0-13538 GCA_032191745.1 Picea mariana | reverse complement strand
AGAGAGAAATAATGCTCCATTTGAGTGACCCAACCCGTGGGGTTGGAGAAATCAAATTTATTGACCTCAACTCGGGGAAGACGAGGGTCACGATGAAAGGAGTTGGATTGAAAAATCATAGAATGGGGGGAATCAACACCATCTAAGTGGGACGTTTGGTCCGAGGAGGAAGGTCCCTGGGGTTGGTTCAAAAACTGGTTGACAACAGACTGGAGGGTGGAAAATTGTCCCATGAATTTGGTATCCATGGCATCAAATTTTTGTTGGACTTGGGTCTCTAATTTTTCAATGCAGGAATTGGCAGAAGCAATCTCAGAAGTCACTTGGTGGAGGGACTTCTAGGTTTGAGTGATGGAAGCTTGTAGGTCTTGGTTGCGAGTGGTGGCCATTTGGATATGAGGGGTTCCTGTAAGGGAAATGGGTGGGTGGGACCACAAAAAAGGAGGACTTATAAGTGATAGGTACCACGACGATCAGGGCGAAAATGGGAATATAATGGGAGAGGTGGAAAATAGGGGCGTCGAGAAGGAGATAGGGTCCACTGAAAAAAAAAGGCTTGAAAATGAAAGGTACCATTGTGATCAGGGCGAGGAGATGAATCCAATGGGATAGGTCCTGAATAAGGGTTCCAGTGGGACCATTATACTATTATTTTTTTCTCCTGTAGAGTTATACTCCGATCTGAATAATATTGCAGTGGAGAAATGACAAAACTTTTAACAAGAAGAAATGTGTAGGAATTTTGCAACCCAAATGCAGGAGGCAAGGTTGCACGACAATAGATCTTGTTTGTTCCTTTTCTGCTTTGTTTTCATCCCAAGGGTTAGGCTGTTTAGGGTTTCTACAAACAAGGGTTTTCCCTGTGTTATAACTCTCTGATATACATGCGAGGTCGACCAATAATATTTGACCTAATATCTCATGGCACCAACTAAGAAGGCTAGACTGTACCCTTAGTCGTACTACTCGATTACCCAGGTACTAGAGAGTATCTTCCCGAGTGTTGTTCTCTGTGGCACTATAGCAGTTAGGCGGTTGATTGGTGAATCTACAGAGGGCTTCATGATATCTAGGTCGATCTGTATACATGTGTTGTCTGATGCGCTACCACTTGAAGGACTACGAACAGGGGTTACAAGGGTGGCCAACAATGTGCGCTTAAGTACCATTTGTAGTTCCTGCATGTATTCTTCCTCGACCGTGGATTTATGCGCTAAACGACAAATATTTGTAGATTTAAGACGTCGGAATACGTCTCTACCCTAAAGAAAAAAAAACCCACAATGTTTTGCCAAGGAAAGTGCTCTGATACCACTTGTAAGGTACTAGGTCTATTATAATAGCAGAGAAACAAAAACACTGCAAAAAATAACAATGGAACAACATAGTATATGAAACCACAACACCAAATTAATACCTTTATTGATATGAAACAATGTTCACTTGCCTCTTCTAGGGGGCAACCTCCAGCAGAGAAACACTCTATTACAATAATTCTCAAGACAAAAATTCTCATGTCTTCTACTTTTATTTATACTAATTTTATCTTCTAAAGAACCTTCTAGCGAAAGATCTTTCTATAAGTGGAAGCTTTTATTAGGCTTTCTTACATTGATTTGTTCCATTTATTAAATAGGCCTTATAAACTAATGTCGGATTTTATTACATGGAAAATATATTACTCTACCTACATGAGGGGTTAGGGAGCTTAGGTCCCTAACATGGGATGAGAACCTCCCCTATGTTCAACACAGCTACAACATAGCCCTCAATAGCTTGATCGGCCAAAACCCCTTTCAAGTGGGGTTGATATTTCAACCATTGGGTCCCATTGATGTCACACTGCCCCTTGCRTCCACAAAGGTAGAATCTTCCCATGTTTAATYTGAGGCCAACAAATCCACCACATTTATTGAACGAATTCAACACATYCGCCAACAGGTCCATGATATTTTACAGAAATCCAATGCTAAGTACAAGCAACGCCATGATCAACACCTGGTGCCAGACCAATTTTAGCTGGGAGACAAGGTCTGGTTGCATTTGCAGAAAGAGCACCTTACARGGGCCCATCAGAAGCTTCATCCACTTTTATATGGACCTTACACCATCACTAAGGTTTTGGGTGGCAATGATTTTGAGTTAAATATTCCCCCCTTCCTTGGCTTGCACCTAGTGTTCAATGTGTACCTCCTTCGGCCATACTTTCCACCATTATTGGACACATAAGAGATAACAGAGAAGTTGACACCGATAGATCTCAACCCTGACTGCATGGAACATGCCACCATTGATCAGATTGTGGACACTCAAGTTAAGGGCATTTGACAACAGAGGATTCGACTTTATCGGGTTCTCAAAGTAGGGTAGCTCCTGCACCAAGGCAAGTGGTTCACCCGAGGCCAAGTTCAGTAGAAGTTTCCCCATCTAATGGGGGCACTCAACACAATGTAGACCATTGATTCCTAAGGGAGGAGGAGTGATCCAGGTGGATATCAGTGGCCACCCACCTATTCCACTGGCTCAAAGAAAAGTTTTCCATTTTAGCAGTTTTTCGGGTCTCGAACTTTTGGGACCGTTTTGAGGCCTTAAACAACGTTTTTTGGCGTTGTTGGGCCTAGACAATAGCCATAGGAGATATCCATAAGCTTTGGCCTGGACTCGGTCGGAATGTGTACTTCTTGACTAGACCTTTCCAATGGGCTACCGAGCGCACCAAACGAAGATCGTATGCAAAAGTTATAACGTCGGGAATTTGATGTATTGTAGTATACCTAGGGAGGTAATATGGGGTACTTAGGGAGGTACCCAATGGGAATGTGGTTATGTATTATTAATGGAAGTCATTTAATATATGAGAATGCAGGCATTCAATGTAAGGTGGACTAGGTCCACTATATTAATAAAGACCCACTATGGTAGTTAAATGTAATAAATGTAAGAAAGCTCTCTAGAAGTTTCTTAGGAAATAGAGAAAGCTATATAAAGAAGTGTAAACAATGTAATGAGATATAGTGAAAAATATTGTCATTGTAACAAGCAAGTATTGTTTGAGGAGTGTATTTTTCCATTCCAATTTATGCTTCCCATATTTGAATAAATTTTAATAAAGAGGAAAGTGTTATTCATAAGTTAAAATTAAAAAATGTCATTTAGAAAAATTATAATTAAAGATACATTGGGTTCTTCTAACACCAACATCATGGAGCCATTGGTGGAAACTGTGAAGCTAGTAAGAAAATGTGGCGATAATGTCTAAATCCAATGTGAGTGGGAGTGATGACATGATTTGCTCTAAGAGTTTAGTTGAAGCAATGAACAATGTTCTCATATTTGTATCAATTATTGTTCTCACTTTATATACTACTTCTGTAGAATATAATAAAATAAAATCTTTTGGAATAACTATCAATTAATGTTCTCATAATATGTGCTGCTTCTGTAGAATATAATAAAATAGAATATTTGAGAACAGTTAATAAGTGACATACCTATTCAATTCATATAAAAAAATTCTATAAATTTTGACAGAATTAATGTCCAAACTTATTTAAACAGAAAACTCAATTACATATAAATTATTAATCTTATGTTTTATTGCTTTTTCTGATTGCCCATACAGACAGATTGCAACATCACCGACATCCATTTTTCAAGAATACACACTCTTCTATTTATTTTTCCATTTTTTTTTCAGGGTTGGAATTTCAAAATTGAAAAGTCAAATTTTACAATTTCTGTTTATTTTATATTTTACCATTTTAACAAATTATAAAGAAATCTTTATACTAAATTTCTAATCATATTTAATGGATAAATTGGTTAGTCATGAACAATTTATCCATCAAATTCCATCCCTCAATACTATATGTTAAAAGCGAACATTAAATGCAGAAAAATTTAAATTCAAGTATCCTTCTTATGTAAATCATCACCTAGTTAATTTCACACTAACAAATTTTTAATTTATAGTGTACGACGGAACTTAAATTGCCCATTAACCACTCATATCCCGAAGAAAATGTTGACCTGTGCAGTGCACTCAAGCACACAGGTAACCAAGACAGAGAAACCTGATAATTTCCGTTTCATGTACTTGGCACATTATTGAAGGATGGGAAAAGATCGATCTCAGAATTAAAAACTTTTCATTACCCTCTTTTTCCTTTTAGATGGTGACATTGCCCGAAAAAGCTAGGCTGAGTGTGAACACACAGAAATATGAACAGACTTTTAGCATTTAATGCCAAAGACTGGTCAATGTACGACGTGATTCACATCGCATAAATTTTGACAGAAGCTTCTAATTAATTCTTCTGATGGACGATGGGTTCCAACTTCCGCGACAGAAGCATGGATGATAGAAGTAATTCTTTACTCCGCCATTAATAATATCGTCATCTCTTTAATGCTAGATTTATCGAGATGACCAGTCGTGATTTACCGTGCAGTAAATAAAACGCAATATTACGGACTCACAAAGACAGTTGTAGAAGATTCGCATGGCAGTAAAATATCCATGGTCAAAATCTTAGAAGACTGTGAAACTCCGGTTTCCCCGATTGGGAGGGCTGTCAATGGAAAATTTCCCTCAAAAGGAGAGCAGCTTGAATTAAGGCAGCTATTACAGTGCTACATCACAAATTTATTACCTTTCAGCTGTAGTGTAAACTTTCTAATTTTGGTGTTTTTCTGGTTTAGTTTTTGTTTAATTTTTTCTAAAAATTCGCTTAGAAGTTTAGAAATTGTTACGTCGTTGAGTTGGTATAATTTTTTTTGGTGATTCTATATAATTATAAGAAGAACAAATTTATTTATGCATTTAAAAAAATAATTAAAAATAACTATTTTACTAATATTTGTTTCGGTCTTTTTCACGTCTTTTCTCTGACTTTGTTATCTCTTATCTCTGACTTCACTGTCACTAGGTGTCAATGTAATTAACGTGAATGAGTAAATCGATAAGATCTTTGGATAACGTTGAACTCGCACCAGGAAGGCGTCACTGCTGGTTTTCTGCATTTTGTCTTAAAATTAACGACACGTAGTACACATTTATTTTATTTAAATTTGCAATAACGTAGTTGACATACGATTGCTGGAAAATTTAAAAACTGTTCATAAATTTTGATTATGACCATACACCCATGTTTTATGGATGTTTGGTTGTTTTTCGGTAACTTTTTCCAAACTGTTAATAAATTTTGATTCTGACCATACACCCATGTTTTTTTCGCAGTAGTTTAAACGTTTTAACTTTTGGTTGTTTTTGGTAATTTTTTTCATTTGATTTTATTTGAAATTGGGTGATGAATTGTTGGATCTGAAGATTTGAGTGGTTAAGTTTGTATAGTCAGAATGTCCCAAAAGTTTTTTAACAGGCTGAATCTATTTATGCATTTAGAAATGCAATTTAAACAATAGAAAATAGAAATTTTGTCTAAATTTACATGGCTCTAAATTTACATGACAAGATTCCAGCTAAAAAAACTCAAAAGATAAAACGTTTAACCAACACCCATGTTTTCATTGTGGGAGTTTGGTCTGCACCATCTGATCAGAAATGATCAGAAAGAGATGTATGTCTATCATTGATCCCCTCACTTAAGCCTGAAATTAAAGTTTTAAAAAATTTAAAAGCAAGCAAAGCTTCACACAACAAATTTACTCCTCAATTGTAGAATACTTTCAAGTTCAAGGAGACTGGCTGGTTGGAGGTCATGGAACTCTGAATAAAATATAACGATCGTTTGGTTTAGAAGAAGTTAAAATCTATGAAAGTGTATGTATTCTATTTCTCTAGATTTAATAAAGAAATCCATATTTATAATCATTAAAAAGAAACACATATTCTTAACTATAAATTTAATAATTATATATATTTTATAAAATAATTATTTAAACTTTTATAATTTAAAATATTCAATAGCTTTCTTATACTAAATAAAATAAGATAAAAGCCATGCAAAATACTCAATTCAAACTCTTGATATTGTTAGAATAAACAAGATATGGAGGTCATCATTTTCCCCTAAAATGCATAAAGAAGAAGAATACAATCATATTATTTCCAGTCCACAGCTGTCTTCACCTGTGAGGATGATACAACTTATGATATAATTGTTGGGCACAAGAAAGATTTATCGAGCAAAAGATGCGTCATATTTATGCATCTAGCTGAGCTGATATCATAGATTGAATTAGGATGAGAGCTCAAAGTATAGCATCGGCAGAGATTAGAATGATGAAGAACGTGAACGAAATCTCAACTATGTGCAGATGCAATAAAAGACGCGTTGTTCCAGTAATCATTGTCATCTTCGAGATGTAATTCGGGCCATGGCGAAGCAGACTGCTGCTGAAAACTTGCGGTCAATTCTGAAATCATGCAGCCAATGTTATTGTTGTCGTTGTCCAGAGGAAGCTCCAAAAAACCTGTGAAATGCACATGTGGAGGGCCTAATGTCTCAAACCTAAAGGAATCCTCAGGGGTCTTATGTCCTGTCTGACCCACAGTCACATCAGCAAAACATGAAAGTATTTCAGGAGTTTTGACAATACAGTCCCCAATCCAGTCAGCTGATGCAGAATTGCATTGTTGGGAGCCATTGTCCTTATTTTTATCATTTGGGTTCAAGGACTCATCACAACTATTTTGGGTAGAAGCACAGCTCGAGGAAGAAACTGAAGCAGACGATCTGGGTGTCTTTGGAATTTCAGAGGATAAAACCTCATCGTATCCTCGTCCATTTGGATCATTTTTATCAGACACATGACATGAATTCTCACAACTCTTATTGATCATCCTACTGCTAGATTCCTTCCTGAAAGCCTTCCCTGCTTCTGAATTCCATATCTTTAAGAAATAATCAGTGGGCGGTTTATTGCTGGGCATTGTTATCAGTGGGTGATAACCAGCAGCAGTATTAGAGAACAGTGATTCTCGAGAGAGACGAGCTTCTGCTTCCAGTCTTGCATTTTCCCACTGTACCTTGTGCCTCGTGAGAGCCAAGGCCCCGTATCCCTGTGCAGCACTAGAACTGGCTTCTGATTTAGGTGCATGGGTCGAGGGATCGAGTCCCATCTTCAACAAACGCTTCTTCAGATGTGTATTCCAAAAGTTCTTGATCTCGTTGTCTGTCCTCCCCGGTAACTGTGCGGCTATGGCAGACCATCTGCAAGCATCAGAAAGATAAATAAATTGTACTCCAGAAGTTCTCTAGTTAATCACAACGTTAAGATGAAAAATTATTTGTTTCTTTGGTTACCTGTTTCCTAGAATTGCATGCAACTGAATAATAGTCCGCTCTTCTTCTTGTGTAAAGGAGCCTCGCTTGATATCAGATCTCAGATAATTTGTCCAACGCAAACGGCAGCTCTTGCCGCAACGAAGAAGCCCTGCATATATACACCAACAATTAACAACAGAAGAACATATAAATTCAAACTACACAGGATTCAGATATGGAGTGTTTGTACAGTGTATATATAACAGTTATACAGAACAATGTATAGATTCAAACTACATCAAACAAAGATATACAGATGATTCAGTTATGTAGTGTTTGTACAGTGTATATCTATATATACAGACCTGCAAGCTTGGGAAGGGCACGCCAACTTCCATGCCCTTTCTTCTGTATATAACTGACCAGAATTTTATCCTCCTCAGGAGTCCAGGGGCCCCTCTTTATTCCTTTCTTTTCACAGCATGGAGCTCTACCCATGTTAGACTTCTGAGAGCTTGATATTCCAAGTGCTGCAAATTCTTGGAGAAATTCTCCCCGGAATGACGGGAACAATAATCCCCAGTGCAAGCGCCAGTTAAATATATTGATCTCAGACGCCCTGGAGATGGCTTAGGAGGAGAAGTGGGGCCAATAATATTAAATGGCCATCACTAACTGTAAAGCAAACTCGAATGCACGGTCTTTGTTAAAGCATAGCGCTGGTTCAGTTCATCATGAAGAAAACCATAGAATCTTGTATATATAACTAAAGCTTTATATATACCCACAGATTGAGTGTAGTGTATATACATATACTCTCCTCCGTATATTTGTGGAGCTAAATGTGACAACTAGTGTTTATTTTTAGATTGAGTGTATATACATATACTCTCCCCCGTATATTTGTGGAGCTAAATGTGACAACTAGTTTTTATTTTTAAAATGTGGCAAATATAATATATATTTGTGGAGTAAAATGTTACAACTAGTGTAAATGCCTAAAGGGGAGGAGGGTCTAAAAGTTGTCAGACCTGAAAGGTGGATTTGTTTGACTCGAGTGTCAGCGCTTTAAACATTTGCAAATGCGTAGACGTAACCTTTCCCTTTTTTGCACCGGGGCAACGTACAAAAGTTAGCCTGTTTATGGAGAGAAGGACAAAGGTTTTAAAGGTCTGCTTACATATTATTAATAATACTACCATGTTGGAACATCTCTGGCCATATGTTTCCAAGGTGCCTATGTTATGGCCGGACGAACTGTGTTTAATGGTGTGGAATCGTTAGGTGTTAGTACAGTGTGATTCAATTCGTTAATATGGTAATAAAGGATTTCATTGTTATGATATTTTCTGGTGTAAATATTTTTGACATTTTAGTGGATATTATATCTATCATTAATCATTAAAGACAAGAAAAGTTTAGTGATTAGAAAAGACTCTATTAGAGGGTAGATATAAAGGTGAAGAACAGAAGCTTGTTGTTGGTAGAGAATAAATAGTTGTGAAATTTTTTTATTAAAAGTTGTTAAGAATGTGAATGAATCTATAAAAAAAAATTGAAATTAAAATTAAAAATATAAATTAAATTTATAATTGAAATTGAAAATTAAATAGTAAAAAACATTGAAAATATCAAAGAGAAAAATAAATTATTAAAAAAAGGGAGAAATTTCTTTGGGATGCAAAGTAAGGAGAATTTGAACCAAAAATTATAGAAAATAATAATAATAATAAAAGAATTAAGATAAAAACAATAAAAAAACAGAGATTAAAAATATAATTTTATTTTAATAATTTAATTAAAATTTTCAAATTCTATTTCATTTATATTTTATTTATATATTTATTTATAAAAAAAAATCAATAATAATTTAATTTATTTTACACTAATCCATATGTTTTAAAAATCAATTAAAATTTTGAATTATTAAAACTTTGATTAATTGAGTTAACAAATTCTAATACCTAAATAAAATTTTGAATTATTAAAACTTTGTTTTGAATTATTAAAACTTTAATCGATTGAGTCAACAAATTCTAATACCTAAATAAAATTTTGAATTATTAAAACTTTGATGGATTGAATCAACAAATTCTAATACCTAAATAAAATTTTGAATTATTAAAACTTTTATTAATTGAATCAAATTCTAATACCTAAATATTAAAAAAATAAAAATATAAAATTGTTCAAAACTTTGATTTATTTTTGTAAATTGAAAGAAAAATGATTACATGATTAACCTTCTATTTCAAAAGATGTTAATAAAGACAGGTGTAACCAAGAGATATGATTGGCTTTACTCTACTTTAACTACAAACTTAAAAACTCAATGTTATACATGTACTCCCGTGAAGCACTTCAAATCCTTGCATGCAAGCTTGGGTCATATTTATAGGCAACTAGTTGTTAGGCACGGGGATAATTAATAACGTTTCATATTCTAATACCAAATATACTAAATATGCATAGTAAGTATTCACTAAACATTTTACCAATTATAGCCTTGTTTTTTATATGCAATCTCTTCTCTTTCTTTCATGTTACCTTATGGTTTTATAATAAAGTGGTGCAAAATTATTTAATGGAAATTTTAAGATTTATATTTATTGATAATATGAATGAATGCATGCTTTGCATAGTATAAATATAAAATGGGATGTTGATATTATTTTTATACGCAAATAATTTTAATTTTTCTATACAAATAGTTTTAATAATAATTTATTTGAATGGGTTAAAGAAGCAATACAAATAATATGATAGTTTGGATTCGAAAAACGGAATATTAATAATTTTAACTTTTCTATACAAATAGTTTTAATAATAATTTATTTGGATGGGTTAAAGAAGCAATACAAATAATATGATAGTTTGGATATTAATAAGTGTAGGGAATTTGGATTTAACAATAATTACATCAACTACATATCCATCAATTGATTGGAAAGAACAATGAAAAAAACCTTAATAATTACATCAACTACATATCCATCAATTGATTGGAAAGAACAATGAAAAAAACCTTAAAAGGGGAAAATGTGTTGTTTCTTTTGCAACCCAACCATTCAAAGATAGAAACGATCATTTCCTGAAATTGTAGAAGTGTGAGCTCAAAGACTTACGTTCACTAGGTCACGTTGGTTTATAAACTTTAACTAAAAAAGTTTAAAAAATGATATCAAATTCATATTTCAAATCACAAAGTGGTCAAATCTTTCACCTTTATTGTTTTTTTATTAATTCTTCCTTGGATTATTTAAAATTCAATGTATATAAGTGTTGTATCTTTTTCGCCACTTGAATGAGCAAAAGAGGGACATTTGTAAGTCCAGTTGGGTCTGCTAGACAAGACAGAAATTAGTGTATGGATTAAATGACTCAATCGCATGAAATAAACAAACAACTAAGCTAACAACAACTAAAAAACAAAACTAAAATGCATAAGGAAATTAGAACCAAAATCAATCAAACAATTGACCAATATTCATACCACCCATGGAGAAATTATATTAGTGGGCAAACACCAAAGAAAAAGGGGGACTTATGAATCCCCTCTTCCTCCAAAAGAGGGTTCTTGAGTCCCCTATGTGAGAGCTCTTCTTACAAATGGAAAACTAGAAACTAAATGGTGAAGAAATCCAAACTTATTCCCTCAAGAGGTGAGATGAATAGCTTACTAAGATTATGCTAGTATGCTCCAAGAAGGAAAGAGGTTCATTGTAGGAGAATAGAGGCAACATAACAATACAATGAGATTCTTGAATTCATAGTGCACCCATGGCCTCTTTTTATAGTATATATTTGAGGCATTATCCAACCGGTCTTTAGTGTGAACAAGGGGACCTTTAGAGCACCCTTAGGCCTTTGACTAGCCCCCCACTTGGATTCAACTCGGATTTGAGGGTCAAATCGACTTGGGAGTTGAACCAGAAGTGGGTGAGGGGCCGACAGGAACCATAAATGTATCGTTCACAGGAGTGCACAACGTTTATCGTGCACAATCACGCATCGGGCACATATGTGCTCCTTTGGATTTTTTGGCCTGCGCACGTGCGCGCGCTTCCTGTAGTGTTTTTGCACATGTCAATTTTATAACTAGTTGTATAGTTTGTGCCTTTTGAAAATATTTTTTTAGGGCTGCAGGCGAACTAATAAGTGTTTGGAGATGCTGGATTCTTGTAACCATTTGCGGAAAAATTTTCAGTGATAACAGATGCCCCCTGATGTGTGAGGTTAGGAGCATACGTATAGCTGCAATACATCAAGGTTTCTTCTACTGAGAGTACCATTGTAAGAAAGAGTGTTGATAGGAACTGCAAGAGCGACCCATCGGAAGGAGAGGGGAATCTGTGGGACTGAACCTTTCTCTTGGTATAGGAAAAACAAAAGTTGTATACAAATGAGGTAGGCATGCCCCATGCTCCTGTCATGTAGCTCAAATATGTCAGACAGTAACTGAAGATGTATGTTGATGTAGATAACTGCAGCGCCCTCCAGGGCAGTTTGATAATGGCAAATGATGATTCTGGTGATGAACATACTATGAAAATAGACGATGACACCTAGAAGATGTTGGTTGTGGAGCCTGATTATCTTCCTGATTTAGAGGTATTTTACTTTCAGCCGTGTTTATACCCCATAAAGTATTTACACCCTAGAAGTATGTACACTCTTCCACGCAGGGGAGAGCAGAGGGGGGGTACCCCCTCTGTGGGGTCCGGGGGGGCTATTCCCCCCGGCTGGGGGGTCTAGGGGCAAGCGGGCCCCCAGCAGGGGTTCGAGGGCGAAGCCCCCGAAGCAAAAATTGCCTTGTAAAAGTATATTGTAATTTCATTGTAAATCTGGACCGTTCATTATAAGGTCGCAGATCTAAAGATAGAGATTATGTTAGGGTTTTTTTCCCTAGAAGAAAACCCTCTTTTATGAGGGAAATGTATTGCGTCTATGTAGGTTGGCAAGTATTGTATTCTGAGAGAGGAGACTGTGAGAGAAAGAAGAGGAAGTTACAGCGAGTTTTGTTGTAGGTTGTATCCCTTCATTTTGCTGGATAATAATAAAGAAAGGACCTGGAAATTTCTCTGGTGGACGTAGCCCACACTGGGTGAACCACGTAAATCTTTGTCTCTCTTGTATTGTGTATCTTTTGTGCTTTATTTCCGCATTTGTTTTATTTTATTGCTCCGCGGTCCTATTTTTATAACAACTTATATCAGAGCGTAAGGTAACTCGCAGGAAAAGAGGGTTCCTGGTTCAAGTGGGAGCAATGTCGGAAGATGGAAAGTTTAGGGTCAAGAAATTTAATGGCCAAAACTACCAGTTATGGAAGATGCAGATGGAACATTATTTATATCAGAAGGATCTATTCCTACCATTGAGCGGAGTAACAAAGAAGTCGGCGGCCATGAAGGACGAAGAATGGGAGATTCTTGACAGAAAGGCTCTAGGAACGATACGGCTGAGCCTGGAAGCGTTGGTGGCTTTCAATATCTCGAAAGAAAAGACAGCGAAGGGTTTGATGGACACGTTGGCCAAATTGTATGAAAAACCATCTGCGTCCAATAAGGTATTTCTGCAAGATACCAAATATATAAAATATGCAGAACATAAATAAAATGCTAGAAATGGCAGAATAACAGTAAAATATCTAGCATAATCTTCACAATACATAGAAATGATATAACAATAGCAATAGAAATAACACTTTGATTCAGAAAACAATGTTCACAGGCCTCTTCGAGGGGGCAATCTCCAATCGAGCAACACTCTGTTACAATAATCTCCAAGCTAGGGTTCTCATACCCTCGACCCTTATTTATACTAAATATGTCTATTAAGAGAAGCATCTAGAGGAAGATCCTTCTAGAAGCGGAAGCTTCTATTAGGTCTTCTTACATCCACTTTATTCTATTTTATTGAAAGGCCTTATTAATATTGACCTTTATTACATGCGAATACATTGATCTACCTATGTGTTGATTAGGACCTTAACATGTCCACCCCCTTAAAAACAGCCTTGTCCTCAAGGCTTGAGATGTGGAAACTACTGCAGAATGGTAGCTGGTTCCCAAGTGGCATATGTTGGAGTCATATCTTTCCACTGTACTAGCACTTCCTTGATGGTTCTCTGATGTAGGCGATGCTCACGCTGGTCCAAAACTGCTTCTGGCTGTAGCCAAATGGATCCTTCTTCAGCTAACTCTGGAAGGTTGGTTTGAATTTGGCACCTGGTTCCAATCACCTTCTTCAAGCATGAAACATGAAAAACAGGATGTAGCTTCGACTGACTGGGCAGAGCTAACTGATATG
>JASDQU010311827.1:1729-13442 GCA_032191745.1 Picea mariana | reverse complement strand
GTTGGAGCCCGATCGTGTTGGTGCAGAAGAAGGATGGGACTTGGAGACTCTGTATTGACTATCGAGCGCTGAACAAGATCACTGTTTGAAATAGGTACTCGATCCCACAGATTGATGACCTTCTGGACCAACTCAAAGGGGCAAAATATTTCAGCAAGATCGACTTAAAGTTCGGGTATCACCAAGTACCAATCGAAATGTCCGACGTGTGGAAGACTGCCTTCAAATCCAAGGAGGGCCTTTTATGGTTGGTCATGCCTTTCGAGTTGACAAATGCTCCTGTAACCTTCATGAGGGTGATGGATGACATATTGCGACCATTCACCAACTCATTTGTAGTAGTGTACTTGGATGACATCCTGATCTTTAGCCAGACTTGGGAAGAGCACCTCCACCACATCCGACAGGTCCTCCAAACACTACAGAAACACAAGTTGTGTGCCAATTTGGAGAAGTTCACTTTTGGCATGAACCAGGTTCAGTATCTGGGATACATTATTGATGAGCATGGGGTGCATGTGGATCCAACCAAGATCCAAGTCATTCGGGATTGGCCAGCCCCGACCACTCTAACAGAGCTTCGCATCTTTTTGGGTCTTGCTAATTTCTACCACAGGTTCGTGTTGGGATTCTCTCATATCACTTGGCCCTTGAGTCAAGTCACCAAGGGAGGAGTGAAAGAAAAATTCTTTTGGTTGGAATCTCAATAGAAGGCGTTCGTAGAATTGAAGCATCACCTTTGTTGTGCCCCAATGCTCACATTACTAGACTTGCAACAACCATTTGAGATCGAGACACATGCCTCTGACTATGCTACTGGGGCAGCTCTTACTCAACAGGGGCATCCAGTGCCATATCACATTGCGACATTGTCTGACACAGTCCGAAAGTATCCCACTTATGACAAAGAAATGTATTCCAATGTGCAGGCTTGCTGACAGTGGAAGCATTACATTTTGGGGAAGGAAACGATTGTCCACACAGACCACTGACCCCTATAGTTCATACAGACACAAGGGAAGTTGCAGAACGATCGCCATCAGAAGTGGTCCACATATCTGTAACAGTTTCGTTTGAACATCAAGTACAAGAAGGGGAGCACCAATAATGTTGCAGACTGCCTCAGCCGACCACTAATCGTGGCAATAACCACCGTGCTCAACTCTTGTGGGCACGAGACTTTTGATTGGCTGCTTCTCTACAAGAGCGATCTAGATTTCGGCCACACATACAAGACGCTCTTGGAGGGTAACTGAGTTCCAAATTTTCACCTCCAGGATGCACTACTATGTCACTTGAGACACCTTTATTTTCCTTCAAGCGAGCGTGCGAAGGTGATTTGGGAAGAGCACTATAGTCGAGTTGTTGGGCTTTTCAGGGTCGAGAAAACAGTGGTAGTACTGCAAAAGTATTTCTAATGGCCAAACCTTCGACGGGATATTGGAAAGTACATCAGATCTTGCACTACCTGTGCCATTGTCAAACCAAACATCAAGAAGCAAGGCCTCTATATTTCGTTTCCTACCCCTAGTCGACCTTGGGAATCCATCTCCATGGATTACATTTCGGGCCTTCCTTCTACTAAGCATGGAAACGACTGTTTTTTTGTGGTCATTGACAAATTCTCAAAGATGGCCATTATGGCAACCTGCAAGAAGAATATCACAGCAAAATCCATTGCTAAACTCTTCTTTGAACAAGTGTGGGTATACTTTGAGATCCCATAGTCTATCATCTCAGATCGGGATAGCAAGTTCCTCGGTACATTTTGGTCCAGCCTCTGGTCAATGCTGGACACCAAGCTCACCAAGTCCATAGCTTTCCATCCCCAAACTGATGGCCAGACAGAGGTCGTCAACAGGATGATCATACACATTTTGCGCATGTAAAACTCAAAGAATCCACACACATGGGATGATAGCCTCCCCTATGTACAACATAGATATAATTGGGCCCTCCACAGCTCAACCAACCACAACCCCTTTCAGGTGGGCTTGGGATTCCAGCCACTCTGTCCCATTGACGTAGCCATACCATTTGCATCTACTCAGGCTGATTCGGCTCATGTCCAGTCTGAAGTTGCCAAAACAAACAACTTCATTGAGCGCATTCAACACATTTGCCAACAGGTGCATGACATATTGTACAGATCCAATGCTAAGTACAAGTAGCGACATGATCAACATAGGGTGCAACACAACTTCCAGGTGGGCGACAAAGTGTGGCTACATTTACAGAAGGAGCGCCTCGCTAGACGCCACCACAAGCTTCACCTGCTCCGATATGGGCCATACACCATCACCAAGGTTGTAGGGGACAATGCCTTCGAGCTCAGTATCTCACCATTCCTTGGTCTACACCCAATGTTCAATGTGGACCGCCTTTGGCCTTACTTTCCACCTCTATTGGACATATCCGACATGGAAGAATAACTCACACCAACAGAGTTAAACCCAGACTGGATGGAACAAGCCACAACTAATCGGATTGTGGACACACAGATCAAGAACACCCGCCAGTAGAGGATCCAGCTATATCGAGTTGTCAAAGCAGGCCAACTCCTTCGCCAGGGCAAGTGGCTCACCAGGGACCAAGTTCAGTAGCAGTTTCCTCNCCACCTATTCCACTTGGACCCCCACCATTGTTTCTTTCAGTTTTTCAGTGTCCTTAATTGTAGCACAATTTACTATTTTTGGTAGTTTTTCGGGTCCTGAACTTCGGGAGTCGTTTTGAAGGCCTAAACGACATTTTTTGGGCATCAATCGACTAAGAAACATCTTCATGGTAATTGATATTAATAGTTGTAGTCCTCGAATAGATCTTTCTAACAATGTATCATATGCGTCAAACGGAGATAGTATGCCAAAATTACGACCTCGGGAAATTGATGTGCCAATTTACCCCGACGGGGCCCATATTCTGGCATTTCATCTCCTAGGGTTAGGTTTTTTGGATGTTTAGGGTTTCCATTGTTTCTTAATAATATATAGGCCTTCGAGCCTCATTGTAACACAGAGTTCAGAGGCATGTAGCCACCACATCGCTTCTCAGAGATAAGCTACCAGCACCCTAGCTAGTTTATTTCTATTATGTCTATAAACAAATTTCAGTTTTTGATATTAATGAGATGAAGTGTTATTTCCGCTGCATATTTGTATTCATGGTTATTTGTGTATTATGTTGCATTCCTGCATAAATCCGGATCACCTCCTCCACAACCGAGCAAAGCGTTGCAGCAACAACCAACAGAGCAAAATGCAAGAATGACTAGGGTGGCAGGCTCAAGGTGAGTTTGAGTGACGTGCATTTACTGCACGTCGTTTTTCCCTTCACATTTTCATTCATGGCTGGTATGAGCAAGCCCACTATTTAACTCATCAACCATTAATATTCAAATCAACTTCATGCATCACAATTATACCACAATTTTCCAATATTCAAATTTTTCCAATGCGCCAACCCTTGCCATTATTCCCATTTCACATATAATAAAACTTTGCTAGTGGTAATATAATCACAACCAATCTTACAATGTAACACTTGTAGCYAGGGCCAAGGTGATCACCCACTTAAACCATACACCATATAACATATAAAACCTAAAATGGGGTGTAGATTCCTCATTCACTCAAAGGCAGCATAGTCACATTTTGCGAGAGATAATTTAGATAACATTGTTTCTTGTTTTGATCACCTTGCCCACAACATCTTACCATAAGCATTTTAACCACAATTTAAAGCAAATGAGTTGTAGAGTTTGTGTCACAACCAAGGCATAGGCAAACAAAATATGAGTGTCACTTCTTCGTCATAGTCACATAAGTCACACAAGGGGTCCCACCTATTAGTATATTATTAGATATAATTAAATAATAAGGCGTTTGCAAGCATGTACCCTATGTTGTGCTTTCGAGCATCAACAAACTGGCGACTCCACTAGGAAATTTGTTTCCAACAGATTAAGAACTCAGAATATTCGGTTTCATAGACCAGTGAACAGAGATCAGAATGATTATGCAACAGGGGGAAAAATATGGCTTAAGGGAAAAGATGATTCGGGACTTTGGGAATAACTCATGAAAAGTGTTACGTGTGAGGGGGTTTTGTCATGTATGCATAGCATTCGATCGATCACAAATAAAAAATTTTCTTGTTTTAAGGAGAAATTTTTTGATATGCTCTTTTGAATCTCAGGATGGAGGGAATAAAGGGATAACAAGGAATAGGGAAGAAAATAAAATCATCTATCTAACAGTGGTACTGGAAGCAAAAACCAATTTCAGCGAAGTCTAAAAGGAGGGCATCGTGACAACTGTGTAAACATTATTGTTATTGACCAAAAATACTTACAAAATGGCACTGTTGTGGCAGAATTGATCCAAAATTTATTTCAGATAACATAAAACCGCAAAAAAAGAAATAGTAGGAAAAATGAAGCAACATAATTTGAACAATCAATTGAACAAAGAAAAATAAAACAGTGAAACAGAAAGCTATATACAGCAGTAATTTCCATATGGCATTTATTGTTCAAGTTGGTTCCACATAATGTTTCAAGTGGGAACCATTGGTACTATAGGAAAACAATCGCTCTTCCCAGTCTTTTAAAAGATAAGAGTTTGCGCCTAGGACAAAAGCGATTTTCAAAGGACCTAGCCATAATTTCTGAAACTTCGAATGTCTTCCTTTGTCAGCATGGGCTGGGTCCCAAAGCAAGACTTTCTCATTTACTTTAAATTTGAAATCTTTTGCTCGTTTGTTAAAATATTTCTTCACGGTTTGTTGTCTTCTCTTTATGTTTTCCAAGGCAAACATTACTTGTTCTTCTAAGGCTAATAGTGCATTTATCCTTTGAGGGACAATGGAAGAATTCAATTCTTCGATCTGTAGCATCAGTTGTAGGGAAGAAAGTTCTAGCTCAGTAGGCAGAATGACTTCTTGACCATAAACAAGATTAAAGGGAGTGCAACCTGTGCTCACCTTGGTAGTAGTGTGATCTTCCCAAAGGGCGTAAGTGAGGAGGGTGTGCCACTAACGAGGCTTATCTTCAATGAGCCTCTTTATGATCCTAACCATATTTTTGTTAGTAGACTCGTCTTGCTCATTTCCTTGAGGGTAATAAGCTGAGGAAGTGAAATGTTTGACCCCCAATTTAGCTAAAAATTGAGTCAATTTATCAGAAATGAAAGTGGGACCATTGTCTGCAATAATCTCTAAAGGAACGCCAAATCTGGAGAAGATATTAGTTTCCAATAAAGAAATTACTTGTTCGTCCTATGAGTGTCTAATAGGGACAACTTCAGTCCACTTAATGAAATAATCAGTGGCTGTCAAAATGAAAATATACCCTACAAAAGATGGAGGATTTATAGGACCAATAAAGTCTAGGCCCCATTTAGAAAATGGAAAATATGGGTGAACAGGCTGCAAGGGCATAGCAGAAAGATGCTCTTTCCCAGTGAATTTTTGGCACTTGTCACAAGACCTTGTGAATTTATAAGAATCTCAAAAAATTGAAGGCCAATCATAACCATTTCTAATGATTTTAAAAACAGTGGCCTTAGCAGAGAAGTGGACACCAACGTGCATAACAGAATTCGAAGATCCATGAGTTTCCTGTAACAATTTATGTGCTTTCTCATTATTCACACATCGAAGTAATATACCATCAGCAGACCTCCTGAACAAAAGGTCTCCTAAAATAATATACCTGGAAGATTCAATACAGATTCTTCTCCTCTGATGAGGATCTAAGTCATCTGGGAATTTTTGATATTGCAAGTAATACACCAGATTTTTATACCAGGGATTTTTAGCTATAGAAAGGGTTTGACTCTCAATATAAAATAGGGTTGAAAGAGGATTATCCTTATCGTCAATTTCTTCACTTGCTTCAACATGTTGAGCTAAGTGAAGGGCTAAGTCTCATCCCTTAATTATTTTCAAAGTCATGATGGTCAAGTCATGCTCTGGAATTTTGGCAAGCCAATGTGCAAGCTTCCCTAAAATATAAGTTTGTGAATGAAAAAAATTGATAGCAGAGAAAGGGACTTTTACCTGCGTGTGCTTGCCTAGGGTAAAGTGGCGAAATTTCTCTACATCTTTAATAAGAGAAAGGGTATGTTTCTTGATATAAGAGTATTTGAACTCATCATCCGATAAACTTTGGCTCATGTAAGCTACATGTTTCTCATTATTCTGGTCATCACATTGTAAGAGAATAGCATAAACTACTTCCTCAGTGGCATTAGTGTATATGATAAAATATTTCTCAAAGTCTGGTTTCGCCAGAACCGGTGTGGAACTAATTGCCTTCTTAATCATTACAAAATTGTTTTTGACGTCATCTATCCAAGAAAAAGAGTGATCTTTCTTTAGAAGATTATGAATCGGTTTAACCATTAAAGCAAAATAAGGAACAAAGTTGATAATACCCATAAAGGCTTGAACCTCCTTTTTGGAAGTGGGGGAAGGAAGGTTCATGATAGCAACAATCCTTTCGGGATCGATGCTTATTTCTGAATCAGAAACGATATGTCCAAGGAGCTTTCCCTTGGTGACGCCAAAAATAGATTTAGAAGGATTTAAAGAAATGTCAAATTTCTGCATTGCATGAGAACTTTTTTGAGATGACCAAAGTGATCCAATCAATTCTTTGAATAGACAGTCAAATCATC
Organism: Picea mariana; assembly: GCA_032191745.1. Lineage (NCBI taxonomy): Eukaryota > Viridiplantae > Streptophyta > Pinopsida > Pinales > Pinaceae > Picea > Picea mariana. The sequence continues at coordinate 6,765 of JASDQU010311827.1, read as the reverse complement.
AAGATAAACCTGGATAATCTTACCGAACAAATCATCAAAAGCTATTTGCATAGCTCACTGAAAAGTGGCACCTACATTAGACAATCCAAAAGGCATGCGTTCATAAGTAAATGTGCCCCAACGTGTAGTAAAGGTGGTTTTGTATCTATCAGTCATTTTTACCTTGATTAGATTACATCTAGAGAAAGCATCAAATAAGGACAACATTTGTGACCCTGCAACCTGTTGTAAAATCATTTCCATATTAGGGAGAGGAAAATGATCTTTAACACTTGCTCTATTCAATGTGTGAAAATCAATGCATATTTGAATCTGACCAATTGTCTTCCTAACATGAACTAAATTTGAAACCCACTCAGAATATTTAACTGGAAAGATTATACCAGCTTTCAAAAAAAATTCCAACTCCTTTCTGATAGTAGATTCAAGTGCGGGGTTAATGGGTCTTTGTTTTTGCCTAACTGGTTTTATCCCTTCCTTGATAGGAATGGCATGTTGTATGAGAGCATGATCAAAACCACGAAGATCATCGTATGACCATGCAAAAAGATCTTGAAATTCACGTATTAGTTCTGTGAATTTCGCCTTTTCTTCGTCGGAACATTGGGCACCTAGTTTAACCATCTTTGGAGATTGGGAGGTCCTAAGGTTAAAGGAAATGGTATCACCCACTTTCCTTTTCGACTCCTCTTCCTTATGTGTTTCTTTGTTGCTCACATCACTCAACGAAAATGAACTCTCAAGAGGAGTCAAACCTTTTGGAAACTTGTCATCTTCCATAGATATGATTTCCTTAGGCTTAAACGGTTCATTTTGTATGAAAGCACGGATGCCTTCATCATTAGGGAAAACCTGCCATGATTCTACATTATCTAGAATGTGAGGACGATATAAAGATTGAAAAGTACAATCAGACCTTTGAGGTAGAATTTTTCGAGTAGGGGATGTCACAAATACAGCTAACCTATCAGCCATTGAATTAAGTTCCCTCTTAACAAGAGTGATGTTAAAAGATAACAGGTTCAAGATAAGCGCTCAAACATCTTGGGTATAGCATTTCATCAACTTATTTCTAGGAGAATAGATTTATGCACAAGGTTCACAACAAGTTCAGAATCACCAAAAACTATAAGGTGACTGCAACCCAAGGTTACAGGCATTTTTTATGCCTAACAGTAAGGCTTCAAACTCAATGACATTATTTGTGCAGGCAAACTCTAACCTATAAGAAAAGTTATGGATTTTACCTATAGGTGAGTACAAGATAATGTTAGCTCCATTACCTTCATTTGAGCACGAGCCATCGAAATGCATGTGCCACATACCGTCTTCTAAATCAATTTGTTCTAAAGTTGTGTCACCCTCATCAGCAAAGATAGAGTACACCCCTAAGTCTTCCTCAAGATAATTTACATTTGATTGAGGAATACTCTCTATGTATGGAGAAATTCTTCCTTCTCTTAGGACTATGATATTCTTTCCATTCCGAGGAATAGAAAAGTGTGTCCCATCAAGTGAAAGATATCCACCTGTTAGGGCTTGTCACTGTCTTCCTAAGATAATAGAATAGTTTCTTACTTGCATGTCGATTACTTGGATGCTAAGGGTTGTCCTTATTTCAGGATGTGCACATAGAACTAAAGTTACGTCTTTTATTTCAGCTATTGTTGACTGCTACAGACTGTTATAGGAGAGCATGCTTCTAGCATTTTCATTAGTACATGATAATCCTAGCTCTTCCATAATGATTTTTGACATCACGCTTGGGCCCGAACCACCATCAATTAGGCAATAATGGGCTATCTTATCCATAATTTTTATATAAATGAAAAATGGAGGGTTTTTTACAGCGTGTCTAAAATTATTTACACATATGTTATTTACAGTGGAATCCTCTTCTTTTGCCTCTTCAGAAAGATTGGCTATGGTGGAAATTTTTCCTTCCATAAAATTCTTCAGATGCTTTTGTTGTTCAGGGACGACAACCATGTCCAAAAGAGTAGCATCAGCCTTGATATTATCCAATTGGTTAAGGATGTTATACTTGGAAGAGGGAAGAAGGGAAAGAACTCATTGACTCTCAGGAAATTTAACAGTTTGTACATTAGCACCTTGTGAAGATAAGGCTGGAGTGGAAGAAGCACAAGGAGGGTCATATTTTCCTTTAGGAGCATAAGATTTGTTCCTAGTAATTATAATCATGATATCTTCTGGTTTGGCCCAGTCTAGAAAAATAGTAGTGGTTTCCGGCTTCTTGCCAAAGATTTTGTCTCTAACACTCTTCTTAACTTCACAAGTACTTTCTTCATGATTTTCTTCGTAGAAATTTACACCAACTGCGTAAATTTACATGATGGCTTTGGGCCGAAATTTGTTCTCATTTGTATTCCTAAAAGGTGTTGAGGAAGAAGATGATGCCCTCGGGGTAAGTGGGGGAACATTCCCCTTTCGTTCATAGGATATCATTCGATTGTTCATATCTTGCACAAGTTGTAGGAGGGCAGACATATCTGTTTGTTTGACTGCATCTCCTCTAGGGAGACCTATTCTTTCAAGTTGTTCTTCATATTCCATGAAAGTGTGGAGAGCGGAGCAAAGAATGTCAATAGATTTTTCTTCAAGCCTGTGACGATAAGGATAAGGAAGCGCATTATAGTAGTGTATGAAAGCAGCTTGGTTTTGGGGGAAAATTAGTTCAGGGATTTGATTGTACAATTTGGTGAAGTGAAGGTTAAAGGACTTAACAATTTCACCATCTAAGTAGGAAATATGTGTATATTCCCTTAACTGTTCGACTGGGCTCTCAGATTGTCCATAAGTGGACTTGAACCAATAAACCAACTCTTCCCAAGTGGAGAGGATATTTGGGGGGAGATCGAACAAATTAGATGTTGCTTTCCCTTCGAGGGAGTTAACAAATAAGCGCATGCATGTATCAGTATCGTTAGCCTCGATATTATGACAAGCATTAGAAAATCCCACTAGGTGTTCGTTTATAGAAACACTATTATTCCTTGTGAACCTAGGAAGATGCTCTTTAAACTTGGGTAACAGACGAGTAGCAGGTGCTAGATTCAAGGGAGAAGATATGTGTCATGGGGTGGTAGTAGCATCTTCCTCAAATTGGAAAAGCTCATACTTATTTATAACTTTAGCAGGGTTGGTAGCTGATTGTATAGGAACTTGATGACTATATAGACTACCAATTACCAATGAAGTTGAAGGTTGGGATGATGAAGCACCTCCAACACCACTAGCACCACATGCGGATGTCATTTTAGAAGTGACGGGTAAGGGAGAAAAGGTTGACTAGCAGAGTGAGACAAAGTTCTTGTTAGAGTGCTTTCTTGGGTCAACAAAATGGCTTTCCTCCTTCCTATTTCGATGAAATGAGTAGGTTCAAGGGACAATCCTCTTCTTCTCCTAGAAACGTGAGGATTTGAGGACATGAAAATGAAGACCAAAGACTTAGAAAAAAGGAGATTACTATTGATTTCTAGGTTTCCTTTGCCTGGCTTCCCTGCGTTCACAGATACTTATATCTTGTTCAACTACTTCCCAAGAGTGTTCAAGCTCGGCCTGGGTATTAGCAGTTTCTAGAATGGTATTGAATAAAGTCAAGGCAATGCTAGTTTGGTCTTTAAGACCATGTTCAATATTAGGCTGCCTTGTAGAAGGTATTGTCATGAGAAAATCGGTCGAAGAGTATTAAAAAAAAGCAAAAAGATTCAAAGATAATCGTGAATACAATCAACTGGAGAGATATGGAAGATCTCCCTAGTATGGTCGCCAAATAAATGTTGAGGAAAAGGTATGGGACACCTTACTCAATCATTTTCATATATTTCTTGGCTAGGACAAGATAGTTGGGAATGTCACCCGGGATTTATAGCCTCAAAAACATTCACTCAATCTGCGAGTATTAATTACAAGGATTAAGGCTGGTTTTATGATTTCTATATGTTGCAATGTAAAAATAAAATTTATACAAAGTTGTAGGAATGTATACAGATTTTACAATCAAGTAAACATGGAGACCAAAAGCGAAAAGAAGAACCAAGTCATGAAAGCACATATATGAGACAGAACAATAATCTGATTTTATTTCATTCTGAGATACCAAAAGTGTAATTCTCTTTACAAACCCGTGCAAGGGTATAGACCAAAGTCAGATTTAGATATCTTCGATGGGAGCCATACAAAAAGACTCCAACAGTAAAATAAAACTGAAATTAATGATCTGGATCAGCTTGCCACAAACTGTTTCCATTTTGACTCTGCAAGATATTATTTATCAACCATGAAAATTAATTCACAAACGAACGAGAATACACAAACTATCAAGGATGAATCAACACCTCTAGAACAAGCGGCTGAAAAGTAGCATTTAGTTTTGAACCTTGTTTCCTTCAATAAGACCATGTTGTCAACAAGAGGATTAGGCTTTCAAGTAAACTCATAAATGAATGAAAACTGAACTTATCTCATTTAACTAAAGAGAAAACCTTAGTATTGATTTTATCCTTCTATTCTCCCTTTGTTTCTTCTTCTCATTGAACCTTTAGTATTTCTCAATAAGTTGAGGTAGTTCAACTACTTTCTTTAGTTAAGTCAAATTAACTTAACTAATTATTTTAGGGAGAAATAATTAATAATAAAATATAAATAAGGGTCTAACTAATAATAGGTGGGACCTCTTGTGAATCCCATCATTTTCCTTGTCAATTATCAAATATAAAATGTAAACTAATCATTTGGATCATATAACACCCTTCTAGCTCCCATGGATATCATTTAAGCTGAATATTTAGCAAAATTTGAAACCATATCCAAACACAAATAATATATCCATCTTATCCACAAAATTATCCAAAATAAATCTTGTTGTCCAAAATATGTTGAAAATTATTAAACATTGTCTTCATCACTGAATATCATAAAAAAAACATTTAGAATCCATATTTGTTGCTTTGTGAGGCATATTTCCTCTTCTCAATGTTGTCCCCAACTGACTTTTCTTGAGTGGCCCTTGGTTG